>JBBPJV010000681.1:0-17153 GCA_038088915.1 Sutorius aff. eximius
CTCTCCCTTCGAATGAGGGCGCGAACGCACACAGTCCTGGACCAGCCTCCAAACCGGCTTCCTACCGCGCCATGTCCGCCGATTCCGCTATCCAGCCCGCCGTATCACCCCTCCGCTCTCCATCTCAATCACGCATCGGTCACCACCACACCCATGTCCAAGCATCACGTTCCGCTTCAGTGAATGGCGCAAGCTCTGCTATGTCTGCATCGAACGAGGACCGTAAGCATCTACGACATCGCCCAGAGGCCCAACCGCCTCCACCTACCAAGCCCCCTCCCAACTCGCGTAATCTGACCCCAGCGTCCTCTGCGCCGTCGTCACCACGCCATGTGCCCGTCACGCTCCCGCCCACGCCGGCTCTCCCACCCATGACGACGATGACGCCGACCACGGCAGGGCAACGACGACCGTCCATCCTCGTCTCGACGACATCTGTACTACACTCACATGGACGCCGCTCCTCGGTCTATAACCGCATGACGAGCGCGCACAGCGAAAGCCCGAGCGCAGCGAGCGTGAGCGACAAGAGCCTCCGGCACGTCGGCGAGGGTGCGCTCGACGATTCAGACTCGTCGGACGGCGCGGTGAGCGAGAGTGTCGTGGACAGCCACGCGAGCGAGATCGAGCACGTCGAGGTGGCCCCGGCGTTGCCCAAGACAGGGATCAAGGCGCGGAGTATGAGCGCCGGGCGTGCGGGACCGGCACATCCGAGTCCGCTATCGCGGCTCGCGGGTCAGCAGCAGTGGGGGGAAGAGGCAGACTCAGAGGAGGCAGAGGAGGGTCCTGCGAGCGGGCCGAGCAAGTTCCATGTCGAGGACGACGACGGGAGTCCCTCCCCGGTATCCTCGGACACGGACGGCGGGCAGAGCGACGACTCGAAGGGGGAGGCCCGGCACCGCATGATGGTCAAGTCGCAGTCGGTGGCGCGCTCGCGCTCGCGCAAGAGCTCGGGCGGGTATGCGAGGCGGTTCAAGAACCGGAGTCGGAGCTCGACGGTGGCATCGCTCGCTGCGCCGTTGGTGTCGCCCGCGCGGTCATCGCTGAGTGGGGCGATGTCAGGTTCACCGAAACACACGCGCGGTGGTGGGGGGAGCCAGAGTAGCGTCGAGACGGTCATCGCTGGGTCAATTCGGGATCTAGAAAATGAGGCGGGGGTGGGTTTGGACAAGGATCTTGATGGAGCGGAGGACGAGGAACCTGCCAGGTGGGTGGAGATGGGCCATCAGCAGAAGGTGGCGGTCGTGGAAGAGGAAGGTCAGCTGCGGGAAGCGGGTTGGTGCGCGCTGCGGGAGGCTCTCGAAGAGTATGCGGACAAGGTTGGTCGCTTGCTTTGCTTGGGACAGGAGCGGGGCGCTGAAGTGATGGGACTATCAGGGCGATGTCCAGATGTGTGCGATGCTTGCGCTGGTGGCACCCGAGGAACTCAAGGTGGAGCTTGGACGGACGATCCAGTTCGTCGAAGCGTATGTCGGTGAGTGGACGTAATCTGAGTCATATCGCCTACGGTGACTAAATTGCCTGCAAAAAAAGACATGCTGGTACGTTACCGATTACACACCTGTGCCGCATACCTACGCAAGTACTCGCGAGTAGAAGAAGTGCGAAAGACGACCCGAGTACATCTTCGCAACCAACTCCATGATCCACCGCGTCTAACAACTCGTGAATAGGTCGAGACCATCATTTACACCGCGTGCCGAAAGTGCCGGAAGCCCGTGGTCGCCGTTCGTTCGAGAAACCCGTTCGTGAAGGCGACGCACGCGGTGTGTGTGACGTGCAAGGAAGCCGTCGTGAGGTGTTCGATATGGTGCGTGGTTTGACGTCGTCTGGTGGACTGGTGTGTTCACTCGACTGGGCATCAAGTCACCTTCCCGTCCGGACCCTCCTCTTTCAGTGTTCGGTCTGCTCGCACGGTGGTCATCAAGACTGTTATAGGCGGTATTATATGGAGCGTCCGATGGTCGAGCTCCCGGTGCCGTCACAGATGCGGGGGCGACAGATGCAAAGAGATGGTGAGAACGAGGCGGAGGAAGGGCGAGCTGTGAAGGAGGGAGTGGGGGAGAGGACTATGGCGGGGCATCCTTGTGCGGCTGGGTGTGGACATTTCTGCTGGGCTGCCGTTGGCCGGAGAAGTGACGATCAGGAAGTCGTGCCGGATGAGAGGAGAACGAGGGCTAATTCAGGTTGAGATCGACATAGAAGTATACTTTGGTTCTGGATACCACCAGGCGCTACATGCATAGGGCGCTAGTTGACCCAGCTCCGCGGTTGCTAGAGTATTTTTACCATTGCCGCTTCTTCCGTGTCTTGGTCCTCGGTCCCGAGTTCACTGCAATACTCTCACCTCGGGTGCCGCGAGCCCGAATTTAGTTTTCTTGTCCACGACGAGGTTGGACTCCACCGCGTGCCCGCGTCTGATCAGCTGCTACCGCTTTCCGGAAGGCACAAGTGGCTGATCTATCCGCCTCCCCAAATGACGGAAGAAAGCTGTCCCCGAGGGATACGACGAGGTCGAACAAGGCTTCCTGGGTGCTCAAACGAGCGACTGTCTCCTTTGACACGCCTGGGGACAGTACTTGGAGCAACGCACGCGTCGCGTCGGAACCCATGGTTCGAACCGGACGCCACCGATGCCTTGGTGTTCGTGCCTGTGCGGGATGAAGAGGTATTCGTCGCAGGATGCTTTGAAGGGAGGATAGATGGAGGTGGAGGTGCGGGCGACGTATGAAAGAGGTAAAAGTCGGGCTCGTTGACACAAAAGGATGTCAGATCAGTGACGGCGCCGAATCAACATGCGAGCACGGCGGGTTCTCACTCGGGATCGTTGTGCGTGGTCGGGCCGTGTTGGAGAGGCGCGTCGAGAACCTCAAAGCAGCGGTAGTTGGCGTGGGTGGGCGACACGACTAAGACCCGCCGCAAGAGGGAAAGGCTTATCGATGTCTTTGAGAGCCGCATGGACTGTGCTCATCTGCCTGACGGTAGTGGGTCGGAGGATGCCGTTTATCGTCGAGATGTTGACGCAGACTTTTTTGATGGGATGATCATCTGCCCGTCATGTGGGTTCGGACGGTGGCGGACGGAAAGGAGAACGCACCCTTGCCGGTGGATCGAGTGGGATGTGCCATCTTGGGGTGGGAACGCGTAGGAGAGAGGTCCACAATGCCCATCTAAACTTTGGGCCGGACCCATATGTTTTTGAATTGGGTCACGACGGTCTTTTGCGGCTTGGCAGTGTAGTTGGCCCATGTGCACCCTGGGGAGGCAGGCGGGGTACCCACTGTGACAATCGGTGCTGGTTTTTAGTAGTCTAATCAGTCCAGCTCAACGGACGTTCTGGCAATTGACCACAGCCCGTCACTCCGTGCGACAGAGCCATTTGAGGGACTGATAATCGATGACGTTGAACTTTGATTTCGTGAGTAAAGTTTTGTGTACAGACTCCGAGCATTGTTTTTTCTTTCCGAACAGGATCCCTTCTGGAACGTCGACCATACCCAAGCCACCCACCGATGGATCCCGATTCACCATGGGAAGATAACCCTCAATGTGATCATGTCCCAGAAGCCGAATGGACAAAGATCACCTCTGAGTTTACCAACGTAGGCTGGAGTCATCTTTCACTGTCCTCGTGTTCATCTCTTATCATAGATTGGATACAGAGAAGGCATCATTGCGGGAGAGGAAGCCTTTTTACAAACAGGATTTGACGAGGGGTTTGCTACCGTGGGCGTGCCTCTTGGTCGAGAAATCGGAAACCTCCGTGGGGCAGCAGCCGCGATAGAGTTTTTCCTGGCCTCTCAGAACCCTGACTCCCCGGAGCTAGAAGAGCTTCGAAACATATCCTCCACCCTTTCAAGCATACGATTCTCTGACATTGCACCCCGCGATCTTGAGGCTGAGCGACATGCCAAGGAACACCTCGACCCTAACGATCCAGTGATCACCGAGTCGAGGGCAGAGGGACAGACGATGGAGACCGTAGCGAAGCTGAAAGAAAGACTAGCCACACTCAGCGCAAAGCTCGGTTTGCCTGTCCTGGCTTGACACCTTGGCACGTCATGCCACAACTCCAAACACGCCCCTCCCGCCATCTGCCACAGCAGCGTCCATATTGTCGAACGGCTTGCGTACCATGCGTACTTATCGTACTGACGAAACACAATGTCCCGAGTTTGTCTCTACTGTTCGCGCCACCGCATGGCTTTGTCTTGATTGCCGCACGGACATACCGGTGTTCTCACTCTACGGCCAGCGAAATCGCGATTTCGTGACCTATACGTGGCGGAAAGCTGTCGGAGGCGACACCATTTATAGAGTGTGTCTATCACTTTGACGTGGCAGTCACTTCGTGGGTCATAGGCAAGGAACTAGATAAACCTTTGTTATTTGTGTTGCTCACTTATCGTTCAGCGTTGGACACGGTTATCCCCAATAGAATATGACAGCTTCCCAAGAGTCTTTCCGGGTTGTCTGTATATTTGGGCTCGTATCAATCTCAATATGGTTCATCTCTTGAACATACCAACTCTTCGTCACCTAATTCTGCAACAGTGGAACCAATAGGTGTGCATGTGGGCTCCTGTGTGAGCCGTCCTTCCGAATGACCCTGATGAAGTAAGACTTTGCATTTTATCACCCCACCATATGGCGACGGTGTCTTTTTTAGCCACTAATTGTCTGCTCCGAGGCATGATTGCGTTGCCATCTATTAACTTTCATATCCGTTTCTTCGGCGACCCGCCTCCGGGGCCGCAGTGCCTTAATGTACTCACCTTGCCAGCATTCCCTCAACCATACCCACTTCCACAGGGGGTCTTGTGGTGGGACCTCGTGCGTCGTCTTCAAGTTGTTCCTGTTTTCCATGAGGTCGATAGACCGATGGCGGCTCTGGCGTGCTATTTAATGCTCTGTCATGAGCAACGACTCCGGTACCTCCGCCCTGCTCTGGTTTCTCCACCATGGTCTCCTCTCGTTCTGTCTTCGCTGCGTCTACAGTTTTATTCTCCTTATTTGGATCGCTCCATGCTATTCCGTTGGCGGAAAAACTCAGCCGTCTCAGCCCCTTTGCTCGTGATTTGTTGAAGCGGTCTACGCCGGCGGCGCCTCACTTTGTGGCCTACAATGACGCATGGCTCAATCCGTTGCCCACCGCGTCAGACCTACAGGTAAGCAAAGAATATACACTTTCGTCGACCGTCCTCGTCCCTAACATACGCGCGCTCAAGGGATACAACGTTTTGCAAGTGTCAATCGGATGCGTTTTGTGGTGTGGCTAACGGATCGTCTAGCGCCCTTACCTTTTTGTTGGCTACGGGCTCGGTCGACGAAGCTCAGAATTGGCAATCACTGACAGCCAGCCAGCGTGCATCCTACTTGTCAGAGTATAACGCCGCTGGGATCTCGTTGATCGTCTCCGCGTTTGGATCTACCGAAACGCCGACGTCATCGGGCTATGATCCCGTGAACACGGCAAACACCATGGCTGCATGGGTGACTACATACGGGGTGCAGGGTATCGACATCGACTATGAGGTACTTCCTGACCACGTCTCTTGTCAACGTGATTATAACGTACGAGGATGATAGGACTTTACTGCGTTCAACAGTGGAGGAGGCTCTGCGGAGACGTGGCTCGTTAGCTTCACGCAACAGCTTCGGACGCAGCTTCCGCAGGGACAGTACATTATAACACACGCCCGTGAGCCGTTTCGCACTATATCTAGGTTTGACAGGGTCTGACGCGTTCTCGTAGCTGTCGCGCCATGGTGGGTGCAATCCTCGGATATAAATAGCTGGTGAACTGAACCGAAACAAGGTTCTCTCCCACCATGTGGAGTGGGGGCGGATACCTCGCGATCGACAAGAGTGTTGGATCTTTAATCGATTGGGTGCGTCAAAACGTGATTTCATTCTCGCATGATTGGCCGATCCCTTCTCTAGTACAACGTCCAAGTATGATTGATTCATGTCATTTTCATGCACGATCGTTTGACCCATCGATTGAACCTTGCAGTTCTACAACCGTGAGTGATCGGGCTGAATTTACCGAGAATGACGCACTGAAAGCTGCTTTCATGACCAACAGAGGGAGCGACCGAGTATACGACGTGCGCTGGGCTCTTGACGGCCTCGTCATCGTCCTGGCCCCAGACGGCCCTCTTCCAGATTGCCGCCAACGGCGTCGCGCTCGACAAACTCGTGATCGGTAAGCCAGGGACGTCGTCGGACGCGAGCAACGGGTACATGGACCCCTCGACGCTCGCATCGTGCGTCACCCAGGCTGCTGGCCAGGCTTGGAGTAAGTCCCTCCCCGTATATAAGTCCAGAGAGCGCGCGAACTGATCGGCGATGTGGCAGATGCCGGAGTGATGGTGTGGCAGGTATGTCCACGTCGCCGCTCCATTTGCTTGTTCTGAGACGAACGTCTTGGGATCGTGCGTGCAGTATCCTCATGCGACGTCGGCGTGGATTACGACCGTCCGGGGGAACACGTGGCCCGTGTCGGGTTCCTTGTCGGCGACCACTACCTCGGCAGCCCCCGCGACCACTACTACTTCGGCGACACCTGCCACGACCAGCACGCCGGCGGTTGTCACGACTTCGACGGCACCGTCCACGACCACGACCTCGACTTCGACCACCTGTACTGGTATTTCCGCATGGTCAAACGCCGTCGCCGTAAGTCTTTACGATGCCTACCACGATCGTCGTATACTCAAACCCGGATCTTTGATCGTGTAGTACGTCAGTGGGGACAAAGTCACATACAAGTGAGTAAGCGCGTTTTGACTGCCAAAGGACGGGGCGCTGAACGCGACTTGTTTCCCAGTGGTGGGCTCTGGACTGCGAACCAGTGGAACCAGGCCGAGGTACCGGGAGGTAAGCCGCGTTTCGTTTCTTCCCTACGTTGATCCTCATGCATACGGGTGTGTCCTATCGCGTCTTAGGTCCTTCTGGCGCCTGGACCTACGTCAGTGCCTGTTAAATGGTTCGGATGCGACACGCGTTTTCGCTGCACGCGCCGCCATGTCAAGGCGGGTGAGATGAACGAACGGATGAACGGAGAAGATTGTTGAGCATGTGTACGATGAGCATTGTACGGCGAGCGATGGGGTTTTTTTTTTTTTTTCAATGTTATTATGCCTGGTTCCATTTGCTTCGATGAATACATGTATTATCAGTCAAGACGCGGAATGTACTTCGTTATTTCGGGGAAGTTGGCCACGCGGGAATTTTACTCGGGTGTGCATTCATCCTCGGGTGTGCATTCATCCTCGGTTGCTGCATAATACCCCAACAACACCCCAGGATTCAAAAGGAAATATAGGTCATTGTTCACAGTGCCATAGAATGGATTCTAGAGGGGTGAAATTTGAATCTTTGCAATCTCCAAATTTCCGACTCTGAGCCTTGGCCGTTCGGAAATGAAGACCGAGACTCCCCATGAGTCAAATGATACCCCCTCTGCCAAATTCCGGTGATGTGCTGAAGCATTATGAGACGGCCGAGGATGAGCATGCGTTTGAGCAATATTCCCGCGCAGTCAACTCGTGTGAAAGCGACAAGTAAGCAAGGATGCCGGGGCCACACATTGTGGATCAAAAACGGTGCCGGGGAAACCGAAAGATGTCCATCCACGCATTTTCGGGACGATCTCAACATTTCTGTTCCAGGCATACGCAATACATACCGTCATGGATCCAACAAGCTGTTTCGACTGGGACTTTCCAAGGGACGACGATCCCGGGAACATGCACGACCACTTTTGGTCACATCGAATGGCGTTCGACGTGTGCCCTTGACGTTTCCGATAAAGAGCCAAAAGACGCTATTGGACCGGACGGTCTTGTCCTGTTGTGTCGTGCCACGTATGTCTTGTGAGAAAACGGATGTAGATCCGTGTGGTCGGGGCATGGTTGATTGATGTGTGGCGCGGGGTCGGTGATAAAGGTACGCGTGGCACGGTCACCGCGTCGCCCGACTAGAAGGAATCATCGGAGTGGGTATTCCGCTCCATCTCGGGTCGACCATGTGTACCATATGTTGGAAAACGTGAGCATCGTTAGTAACCGTAATAATAAAAGAGACACTTGGTAAATACCTCCAAACACTCCTCCAGGCTTTTGCCCTCCATCATCAGTCTAGTCCAAATGACTTCAACGGGTGTTGTCAAACCAGGCATACTCGCGCGTGCCCGGACATTTTTCACTGTCTTGGGTGGTGTCTACGTCCTCGCTGTATTGCTCCTGATGGTTCCATTCATTCAGTCCCAGTGAGCAAGACCGACAGTTTTGCCCTGGGTCGACTAGATAGCTCACGCTGGGGTCGCGGTCGAAAGTATCATATACATGAACGCACTGAAACTGCCATGGGCACACTTTGATATACCAGAACGATACGGTTTGGCGCGTATGTCCCTGATTGCCGCTCGGTCGGTGTCTGCTCACCCGACGCGTGCACAGCTGGAAAGACGTTCAACTTCAAGATCACCACCCCAGACAACTACACCCTCGGAGCGTGGTTCATTCTTTCCGACGACTATTATCATTCGCTGCCGTTCCCTCCCTCGCCTTCTGCCGCAGAAACCCATCTCTCGGAAGCGCTTCGCTCACGCCCGACTGTGCTCTTCTTCCATGGAAACGCCGCCACCCGTGCCCTTCCCGTGCGTGTCGAACAATACAGTGCCTTCACGTCCAGGCTCCGGGCCAACGTCCTCGCCATCGACTATCGCGGCTTCGCAGACAGCCAAGGGTCCCCGAGCGAACAAGGTCTCGCCACGGATGCACGTGCGGCCTTTGACTGGTTGATTTCCAGTGGTGTGATGCCCGAGGACGTCCTCGTTATCGGGCACAGCCTTGGCACTGCCGTCGCGTCGTCCCTTGCCACGTTCCTTTCCGAGAATGCGATCCGATTCAGAGGGCTCGTGCTCATGTCGCCGTTCACGTCCATGTATTCACTGGTAGATACTTATAGCATATTTGGCTTGTTCCCGGTCATGCGTCCATTGACCTTGATACCCCGCGCTGCCGGTGAGTGTGTGCCAGGTTGGGTACTGCTTCGGGAGTTGACACTTCCCAGAACTCTACAAGTCATTCCTTCAACACCGATTCGACACGTTGTCCATCATTTCGGTGAGTTCTTTTATTTGGGTATCGACCCGACGGTTGACCGCCTGCCACAGAGAGTCAAAGTACCCGTGTTGATCGCGCATGCGGAAGATGACTTTGATATCTCTCACACGCACTCCGACGAGCTCTTTGACGCGCTCATCGAGCCTTTTCTGCCTATCGTGGACCCACTCCCAAACGAGCCGAGTTTGTGGACAAAGGATCAATTCAACACATTTCAGTCGCAGATGGCAACAAGGCGGGAGGTACGCGACGCGTTGTTGACCCGGACGGACATGCCCAACTTTGGCGTCATGGACACGTTCACGGCGTCTGGCGAGACGATCGTGCTGCTCAAGACCTTGACGGGATCCCACAATGAGATCGGTACTCTAGAGGGCACCCAAGAGGTCATACGTAACTTGTTTTCGTTGGCTTGACTCGCCGGATGCCACTCCGCGTCCTTGGTTCTGGAGGATTGGCTTGGCGCCTGCTCACGCATATACTCCATACAATATCTATTTACCACGTCTTTGCTTTGTTGTAGATGTTTTCGAGCACATAGAGGAACATCGAACTCGATGTATCAATGCGCAATTTCATGGATTCCAGTTCGAGAGACAAGCATGCTGTCTGTTGGAGAGTAGGATGACCATCAGCCACGCGCGCTTCGAAAGAGTTCCTCCATTGCTGGTTTTAAAGGATCAAACTATAATGTGGCAAAACGCCGGACATGGTCACACTGGCACCAAAAAGACGCGCCCATCTTCCCTCGCAACCTTTTGGGCACCGTCAACCGCGTCCTGCATAAGGTACTCCAGTCGCCCTGCATGAAAACGGCCCAATCAGATAAACCAACGAGTAAAACAATGAAAACACCGACATGATGTTGACGTCCAACACCGTGACCGAGTTGGGCAAACCAGCGAGATGGACGACCAGCTGTGCGACATGCACCGGGTCAAACGTCGGCTCGACGACACGGCGCCCGTCGGGCTGCAACGCCCCGAGGGTATGTCCGGCTGCCATACTGGTGTGTGCGTTCCCTGATCACGCGGCGTGAACGAAGCGCGAGTGGGCGGGTGGGGAGAGGACGTACCGATGTCGATCTGGGTCACGGCAATGTCGAACTGGCGTCCTTCGATGGCGCTGGATTTGGTCAGGCCAGATACGGCGTGCTTGGAGCATGCGTAGGCTGCCGAGTGGGGCCGCGGGACGTGCGCGGCGAGCGAGCCATTGTTGATGATCCGACCTGCATCGGCACGGTCATGGGTGGTAGACGTTGCCCGTCGTACAGTCACGTACCTCCCATGGGTATTTGTGACTTGAAGATTTTGAATGCTTCGCGGGTGCAGAGGAAGGATGCGACGAGGTTGACGTTCACGACGGACGTAAAGAGCGCGAGCGGCATCTCCTCGATCGGATGTGGTGTATCGGATTTCCCCGCGTTCTAATTTTGCGTCAGACCGACCAAGGGATGGAAGAGAAGGAGAGGGGATGGTGGGACCGCTCTGGGGGGTAAAAGACGGGTACGTACGTTGAACAACAAGTCGAGCCTGCCGAATCGACTGATCGTTTGCTCAAAGAGACGCTCGACGAACGCTTCGTCGGTGATGTCACCATCGACGACGAGACACCTCTCGGGATCTGTACAGGCGGCCATCGTCTCTTGGAGCTCTGGCAGACGTCGTGCTGTCAGCGCTAGACACCACCCCGCAGCCGAGAGCGCGATCGCAGTGTGCCTCCCAATGCCTGTGTGTCATGCATCGCGTTCGCATGGCAGACAGCCAGTCAGTACGGGCAGATGCCTGCCGATCAAAGATACTTGGAGAACGTACCGGATGAAGCGCCAGTGATGATCGCTACCTTTACAGCCGTCATTGCACCGTCACGACCGCTCGTCCTTGGGTGTTGGGAAGATCTTCGTTCGACACCATGAAGGATTCAAACACACCGTTCCGCGATCCCGCGCTGCGGAGGCCCGCCACGGATCGCCCACGGAGAGTGCACATGGCTATGGTTGAGGTATCATGTCAGATCAATGTCAGATGATCGCCCGGATGCATCGGTTGGCTGGCCTCCGTGCTGGATGTCACTTCGTCTTGGTCACACGCTCAGCGTGTTCATGCTTTCATGTTATGCACGAGAATCGAACGTTCACGTAAACGTTCTGCCATTGGACCGGTCAACTCAGCGTGGCGGTCGGTTCGGGAAGACGAGTGCGGGGACGGTGCGTTCATAACATTATAATAATGTGTGAGAACAAATAGGGTATCCCATACGTCGGGTTCGCATAGAAAACCGGATGATACGGATCTAGATGTGTTTGGCGCATCGCCCGCGCAGTGATAATATTGTCCTATTCACCTAAGAGGGGGGTGTGGCGTTCCAAGGTGAAGCATGCCCGAGCGCTCTTGCTACGTTTTCTGGGGTCAACGAGAGTGGCCTAGCGCTGGCATGAGAGTGCTCCCGGGAGAGTCAGAGACGTGGGGGCGTCATCAAGGCTCAGCGCTCAGTACTCGGCGCTCCTGAGCTGTACTACTCCCACGACTCTGCGTACTTGTTCTCGGACTGTCTGATGAAAGCCGCTTTCCGCCGTAATTTGTCAGTGAGGATGATGGAACACGAAAGGGTGACAATGGCTCACAGCGAGTACAAAGGCATCTACCAAGTCGGAATGTCCGCTCAATCGACGATCAGCCCGTCGTCCCTTGCACAATTCCACGAGCTGGATATCCATAGTGCTCTCCTTGTTGCGTGGAGGTACAATAGGCGTGTTAAACAAGAGAGTCACGGTTTTGTTGAGTGCGGAGAACATGGCCAGAGTTTAGAGCATTCGGACTCAACTCTTGAGCACTGACTCAGAACTCACAGCCACAAAGCACCTCTATTGAAATGCTTCCAAGTTCCAGAGCCATTGCTTTTCTTGTCCCTTAGTGTACAACAGCCCACGCCAAGTATACCCGTTTCCACCCACGTGCGTAGACCGGTTTTCACTCACATCATTTGTACGCTCTGCATCCGGGCCGGAGCGAAGTTCCCCCCTGATTTGCCGACCTTCTGCCTGTCGGGTTCCTTGATTGTTTTTCATATCGACCCCCGGCACGTTCGAGGCACCGTTGTGTCTGACAAAATAGTGGTAAGACTGCCTTTTCTTGCCACCATCTGACCATTCTTGTCCATGGCGGCCGACTCTAATGCCCTGCGGAATGGAGAGGTATGTATTCTGAACAACCTTCACTCACAGTGCCTTTGTACCCGTTTTTTGCACACACCGTTCCGTCATTTGCGCACCGAACGGGCGACGCATCTCCCGGGCTATCCTAGTATGCTGATCCTCCCTCTCGTGAAGCTTTCTAACAGTAGTAGCACATCCCCAAGGTAAACAATTGCACATGACGACCTTACTACAGTTGAGGGGTTGCCGCGCGCGACGAGGCTGTCTCAGCCCGCTATTTCCTGTCCAACCGGCAATTCCCGCAGATAACGGCCGCCTCTAACGTTGTGCGGGATCATTGCTTTTCCGAGTGGAGGTACGTGCTATAAACAAATTTGGTGTGATGTAGAACTGATGGCACCTTGTTGATCAATTAGATGGTACCACGTGTTCCGTGGCGCGATCCCTTGTCAAGGAGCCCCTTGTTGAAGCAATGGTTCCTTGTTAGGACGCGGTGTTTGCGCAAGCACAGGAGACAAGTGGCAGAGTGTGTGTGCACAACAAATACCAGGCACCGGCAAGGGTACACTGAAAAAGCGTCTGTCCGCAGCCTGTTTGCTGACCCTCACCCCCGCCCCGCTGTTGTGTGCTGTTCATCGGCAGAGATGACCGGTACGTGCTGCAGGTATATGGAGTTGCGTTGACGCTAACCTATGGACGAGATTCCTCTCCCGCCGTCGACGTCGACGCCAACTGGGTCCTTTCTACGAGATTCTCAAAGAGTGGCGAGTACCTCGTAAGCGGCGGATTCAAGGAAGTTGGAATTCAGAGAGTGGAAGATGGCGAACGAATTGCAACGATGGAAGCACGATATATCTGGTCTCTCGCTGTCTCGAAAGATGGCAAATGGATCGCAGGGGGAACATCCTCTGGTACCCTGGGCAGTGTAACTGTCTGGGACGCAGCGACATATGCAGAAGTCTTTTTGCGCAAGGAGGACAGCGACGTTACAGGAGTCGATTTCTCGCCCGATTCGACTCGACTCCTCGTTGCATCGCGTAACCACACGGCCACCATCTGGGATCTAGCATCTCGCAGATCAGTGCTTGGTTTCCGTCACAGCGACTGGGTAATAGCGGCTAAATACTCGCCCGGTGGCAGTCGGATCGCGACAGCCAGTTTCGATTGCGTTCGAATATACGACAGCAACAGTGGCCGTCTGTTGGTGGATGTCAAAGTGTCTGTAGCCCCGTGGTACAACTCCGGTCTCCTTTGGTCAAATAATCGGCTTTTCGTCGTCTCCGACGGTTATATCAAACAGCTCGAAGCATCTTCAGGGTCAATGGTCGCACAATGGCCAGTTCCGGATACTGGTTTGTACTCGTGCATCATCCTACCGCAACATCAACATTTCATCGCGTACTCTACAAGGCGTACTGTCACATTTTGGGACACGTCAACACACACCCAACTTGGTGTCGTACAACACCCTCGAGACATATGTTCCATTACCCTTTCTCCTGACTCACGGTTTCTTGCAATTGGCGGAAGGGGCTCGAGAGTCACCATAAGGGATCTCCGAGATATCCTTCCCACATCCTATTTTACTGTATGTGTCGTGTCATTTTTCTTTCAACCATGTTTCTTTCGTCTTCCATCCAACTTACACTTCGTCCCTTAGGTACCGTTCATCGATATCAGCGGCGACGCACTCTGTTATTGGAAACACTATCGGTTCACAGATGCAGAAGCCTCACTGGTGAAAATTACCAAAGGTTCGAGTCCGAACCATCACACACTCGCCGGCCTGGCGCTCGTGCGAGTGCATTTGGGGCATTTTGACACAGCGATCCACGATGCCGAAGATGTGAGTCTTAGCTTGTTCTCCTCTCTCACATTACTTATGCTCACTCCAATCCATCCAAGTCTATCAGGGTTCGACCATCCGTTATTGGATACATCTCAAAGAGCATTGCACTCATCGCCAAGGGAAGGAGGGAGGAGGGCCTTCAGGCGTACGACCTCGTCTTCAGGCATTGTCATGTAGATGACGTTGATTTTCTCCTACTAACCAAGGTTTGTAGAAGTGGATCGTTGTTGTCCCTTACTTACTTGCTCGCTTAGGCCGTTGTCGTATTCATGGGAAATGAGCACGTCAACGCGATATCGCGCGTTCAAGATCTCATATCTACGGTGCATCTCAATTCACTCTTCTGCGTGGTTCAGGTACATCGACAACAAGCCGCTGCACACTTCATCTCTAACATTCCCTGCAGGCATATATGCATTTTTTTCGTGGGAACTTCCACATGGACGACAACGACTATGCCAGTGCGGTGCAATCATTCAAGGGTGCACAAGCGAAGATGCGAAGATGCGAAGAACCTCGCCTCTGTTTCATTTCATTAGTAAGCTTCCTTCCAACTGTCTAGCAACGTGTGGATGATATCTATCATCTTGACAGATATCTAAATGGAAGTTTGATGATCTCGAGATTGCCATTCAACAGCGGCTTTGTGAGGCTCTGTATGAAGCACGTTGTGTGAAGGAGAGTAGCGAGGTTCTCCTGCATATGTTAACGACCTTTGATGGGGCGGCCCGTCTCAGCGAACAAATGACTACGTGGGTCTCCAGTGAGTCAATGCACGTCCCCTTTGATTACTCCGTGTTCAATTATCCGCAGAATTCGCCCAACGTTGCCTTTCCTTTCCCCAAAGTGACGGCAAAATAACCCAGCACGTTAATGTGCCTGCGATTCACGAGATATCACCAACTCTCGGGCCACTTTTGAACCTCTGGGCAACGGCAACGCTGGAAAGCGGCCCGTGGGAAGAAGCCTTGGCTTCTGCTGCCAATGTGAGTATTGCTTTCCATTCACTTCATGTCTCTGGGGCCCCACAAACACTGTTTACAGTTTACGACCAAGAAACTCGAGATCTATCGTGCAATTTTCGAACGTCTTGAAACGGTTGGCCACACATCAGACGCTAGCGAATGTTTTCGCCAAATCGTCAGCGAACTTTTAGAAAATCCAAACATGCGTGATGAGCAGGCACGATGGGTTCTTGGTGAGTATTTCCTACACAGTACCATATAGATACTGACTTTGTGACCAATATTGTGTTTTATATCGCATATGTCACGACTTAGGGAGACTAGAGGATCTCGGGGACACCGCAATGAGCGACGAACGGTATGATGATGCCGTTTCTCAGTATTCGACTATATTATCGCTCGATCGAGCTGCATCACCAAGTGTCTTCCTTAAGCGAAGCAAGGCGTACCTGGAAAGGGGTTCATCCTGGGACGCACTAAGCGACGCCAACAGGGTGCGTCCTGTTTGCCTAGGACGTGTTTATTTTTTTTATTCAGGACGTTGTGACCAGGCGATCAATAATGATCCGTCGTCCCCCTGGGGATATGAGAGGAAGCATGCAGCTTTACACAAAGCTGGAGACTACGAGAACGCGATAGACGCATTTGAATTGATGCTCTCCAAGATGTCTCAGTCACTCGCCCCAGGTGTTTGCGGTGAGTATTATAAGGTTCTGCTCATATATATTCTCACCCCCATACATCAGAACGCCGTGGCCAGTATGTAAACCCGAGAGAAACGATCGCAACAATCCGTGGCGCTGTTCGGAAGGCCATCCGGGAATTGCCCCCCGTCCTGATAAATACCCATTCCGGTCGCCTTCTCAGCGAATCAGAGCAAGCTAACAAGTTTGAATCACTTCCGCTGTTTAGGGAGTTAGTTTCCTCCATGACGACCCAAATTGACAATGCTCGTATTGAGCATGATGTCACACAGTACTATCGTTACGCCATGTTTTCACACAAGTGGGAAGACAACGAACCGCTATTCGATCAAGTCGTACATACCGTTGTGTACGATCTTGCAGAATCTCCGACCCATGACAAACTACAAATGTTTTGCAAGATCGTGCGGGATGCTGGGTTGCATTGGGCGTGGAGCGATACGTGTTGTATCAATCGAGCAAATCTCATCGTCCTCCAGGAAGCTCTCATCGCGATGTTCAGATGGTATCGGAGTTCTGCTGTCACAATCGTGCTCCTCCGTGGTGTTCAATCTCCGTCACAGCCTGGTGATCTCGTCAGGAGTATATGGAACACTCGTGCCTGGACATTACAGGAATACCATGCGTCTAAGGTTGTCCAATTCTACAACGACGACTGGACACTGTACTTAAACCTCGATATCCCTAACCACAAGGAGTCGCCCGAGATCATCGCGGAGATGGAGGAGGCCTCGGGTGTCTCGGCGCAAGCCCTGATGTCAATGCAACCAGGCTTAGATGCTATACGGGACAAGCTGTGTCTAGCTTCGCGACGAGAAACAAGGCTTGTCGAGGATTCAGCATACTCGCTCCTTGGGATATTCTCCGTTGCCATGCCGATCGTATATGGAGAGGGGGATGAGGCACTTGGACGGTTGTTGGCGCAGCTACTCACGAACTCGGGAGACGTGAGCATCCTCGCGTGGACAGGGGAATCTGGTAACTTCAATAGCTGCCTTCCTGCCAACATCGCGGTTTTCAATCAGTCCCCGACGACACACATTCCGCCCACCGCTGAGGGTTCCCAAAACGGCGTCGTGGCCACCGGATCACATATTCCACCCAATTCCATCCTGCTTATGAGACTGTATGACCGTCTCGACGAGCTTCCTGTAGCATCGTTCGCAGGCAAACGGATGAAGCTTCCATGTATCCGCTTCAAACTCGGCTCACTTGAATCGACGACTCACAAGGGGACTGAACGTGTTTTCCGCGCAAAGACGGATGCGCTCGGGGTTGTGGAGATTAGGACTGAAAAGGATCTCTCTCGATTGCGCTCGCTATGTCTCGTTCACCCTTGGATCGCCT
>JBBPJV010000682.1:0-17139 GCA_038088915.1 Sutorius aff. eximius
ATTACTGGTACCTCACCCTTGAATGTGAGTCTCCCTTGTCTTGGATGTAGATGGGGGACGGCAACTGATGGGTATGATGGACCACCCACAGCGCTGACGGTCCAGGGCAACTCGATAACCAACTCTGTCGGTAATGGGGCAATCGCTGCCATTGACACCGGGACGACCAACATCGCTGGGCCCTCGTCTGCCATTCAAGCCATCTACGCCCAAATACCAAATTCATCACCTGCCAGTGGGGTGTGGGCCGGATACTACCAATACCGTATGTCTTCCCCACTCACCCCCGTTCCTTTCGCTCACTACCATACCCACAGCCTGCTCCACATCGGTCACCGTCAAGTTTTCGTTTGGCGGAAACACGTGGACGATGAGTCCGGACGACTTTATGTACACGTCCCTCAGCTCCTCCGAATGTATCGGCGCGTTCTTTGAGATCTCCTCGACGACGACCTCGAGTGCCACGCCGGCGTGGATCATTGGGGACGCGTTCCTAGTGAGTATCTCTCGTCGTCGCCCCTGGTTACTGTTCGCTGACGACCCGGCAGAAAAACGTGTATTCTGTCTTCCGATATAGTCCAGCTTCTGTCGGGTTCGCCGCGCTCTCCGAAGTTGCCATCGCTGCCAATGGTGTCAATGGCGTCGCACCCACCCCGACGATCGGCACTGTCTCTGCGGCGGTGACCAACACGAGCGGTGCTGCTCCGCGCGCCCCGCATGCGCTTGGACGGACAGTGCTGGTTGGGTTGCTTGCGATGATGATGGCGCTTGTCGTGCTATAAAACTAATTCCCATGACGTTGCATCACTGACTGTTACGATACCGTTTTTCTTTCACTCATATTTATTCCCTTTAGTTGGCACATGCCGACATTTGGACATGACATGGCAAAATGTTTTTGTTTTCTTTTTTGGATATCACTCGTTAATCTGTTCCAGTTAAAAGACATGTACATGCTGGCCGTCATAACGAGCACATTCGATAAGATCTATTTTCCTCATTGCTGTTAGTTAGATTCAGGACATCATGTAGTGTAGATACCATCTCAATTCCTATTTGACAGGATGACAGTAATGATAAGTACTCACTGGCTACATACATGTGGGCAAGCAGTCATAGGGTTGTCAAAGTTCAGTTTGGTTTGGCTCAGGACCCATTGTGCTTGAACCTGAACATTGGGGCCACCACTCTATCATGGTAGTGTATTGGGTAACTTGTTATGAAACAATAATGGTTTATACATGTGTGCAGGCAACAGGATATGGAATGAGTTACAGTGACTTCCAAAATTGAGTCAATGTTTTGCAATTTTTGAATCTTTGTTTAATAGCTTGCAAATAAGAACAAATAAGGCCAAAGTGTGAGTATACCATGGGACACATTTACCAAGGGCAATACAACAAAAAAAGAATTATGTAATTTGGCCATGTATTCATGGAGATATAAACAGTTTAATTTAATATGTCATTGAATCAATTTTGTAACTGGATGGTAAAAGGTTGGAGTGTGGTATTTCTAGTGCTTTGTGTTACCTCCCTTAGCCTTGATTACAGCTTGGACTCTTCTAGGCATACTCTCAATCAAGTTCTGACACACCTCTGGCTCTATATTGTTCCAAACCTCAACCACTCTCTCCCAAATCTCTCAAACTCCCTTAGTGAAATGAGACTATAAAAGTAGGCCAAGCCCTGAAGTGGAACTCAACCAGACCCAACTATGATGGTTGGGAACAGTGATGAAATAGAGAACACAAGCAACAATGTACTCAGGCAAGAGTAGGACTCAAGGCTAGATAACTGCACTTGCTATGGCCTGATTTTTATATTTCAGATAATGCCCAAGTGAGCTAGACTGGGGAACCAGTTGTCACTACACCCAGGTATATATACCAGTGCCAAGACTATGACTAATGTACATGACTAATAAATAAGAAAGTGGTATGTGAAACAATCCAAAGGATGCTTAAAGGTTATAGTACCTGGTTGCCTACTAGCTTCTAGCAGAGGGGAGAACTACTGAGTTCAACTTATAGAAGGTCCTATGTGTTACGACTGTTCCAGGTAGGACCAGGTGTAGCTCTTGAGGATCACCGACAACCACTAGGGTCTAGGGTTGAGGCCGAAATGGTTGAAGATAATGACGAGGATGAAAGAGGAGTCGCTCGAGGTGCAGCGACAAGACATGTAGAACGAGGTAATGACCACTCAACAGTAGGTCGAAGACTGATAACAAGAGATGACGAGGAGGTGTTGATACACCAACGAAGTATGGGACACAATGCCCAGAGTACTACCCCCTTTGTAGAAAGGGTGGTGAAGACGAGGAGTGAAGAGGTGACAACTAGTCGACGATTCACACTAGGCGAAGCCTAAGTGAAATGGAGTTGTGATTGACAATGATGATGGTACAAGAGAGAACTAGCGTGGGGAGATATCTACAGAGGTTATGGGTTTATATAGTAATAGGCCCTGGGAAAGTGTTACCCGATGGGGTAAGTATTATGTAACCAAGAATGGGAAAAGAGAGGTAGATGCGGAATAAGCGACATGTCAGTGGATCCTTGGTAATTGAGACTATGGGAGGTGAAATGGATAGCCAAGAGGTAAGAGAGAAACAGGAGCTAATGGTACAATGGGAACAGAGACGAAGAGCGAAGAAATAAAGAAATCGTAACACTATGGGGAAATCTCCAAGAGAACTAGACTGAGGTTCTCTGGAGGGGGACTTTGCCCTTATATACTACCAACTATGTTTGTACATGTATGGCCAGTATCTAAGATGAAGTACTCTAAAGGATATGCCCTTGACCCTCAGGGCAGGTGAAGATGAGACACTGCCCTCTAGGCTGTGTGGAATGGAAGAGAAGGTACTGCCTTATGAAACACATAATCAAGTCCTCATGTGTTATGATAGCTCCTGGGACACCCTGGTAACCTTTTTCTCCTCTCTATCATTGTACTAAGCTGCATCTGTCTCGATGCTTGGACTACTTATTTCTTTCACCCCTATCCTCGAACTACTTGATAGCAGCTATCTCCACCCATCCACAGTGCCTCCACTGACCTCTGGGCATGAGGCCTTCTACTTAGTCTTTCTCGATCGTTCCGCTTCAATGGAACTCCATTACTTACTTGCCTGACACTTTTCCTCCCGCTTAGATCTGATTGGTCTACATCCAGGTTCACCCCGTTTCACTTCTATCCCCTCTCTAGGGTTTCCCTGATCAGATAGTACTGCCTGTACTTCAGACCCCATTTCCTTAGAATTCCACCACCTTCCTGAAGTATGACAGTAGTTGGTATATAACCCTTTCACATATATTCCTGTATTCTAGTCTTAGCATAACCGGAATATGATGCTATTCTTCTCCTAGTCCACACTTGAACTTCTTCAAGCTAGTCTCCCTCTAGTCTTCGACCTTGCAACTTTGCAAGCTCCCTTGAACTCCATCTGTGAATATTCCAGTGGAACCCCCAGACCCCCAGTGTGTATACATGATCACGTCTACTCCCTGTTGGACTAGACATAACAATACACTAAGACTCTCTTTGGTGGCACCATTGTAGCTGGCCACCATTCCACCAAGACACCCCTTGGTCCATATGTACCCAACTGACCCATGTTGCCATCCCCCTTGACACACTCTGAGTCTCAATCCCCACTCTCTGAGCAGGATGAAACCCTTCCCACCCCACAGCAACAAGACTACGTTAAGCAATCGCTTGCTAGTCCCCTAGAAAGAACCAGGATTTCCTCCTCTAGCAGATTCCCTGCCCAACCAGTGGAACCCTTATCCCAGATCTATAGAAGAGCCCCCAGACCACTGTCACCCCCTCTCCAAGTATTCCATCCACCCTCCATGGCATCCAAACCCACTGAACTATGAATCTCCCCCCCTTTGGACTTTACTGGAGATTTCAGGAAGTCTATACTGTGGCTTAATGAAGTCCAGACTTACCTTGCCATAAACAAAGACGTTTACAACACTGACACTAAGCACATCACTTATGTGCTTTCATATATGAAAAGTGGGTCTGCCCTGATTTGGGCTAACACCTTCAGGAATGCTGCCTTCAAAGTCTCCCCCCACTCCTTATCCCTTGAAAAGTTCGATGACTTCGTCAATAAATTCAGCACTGCCTTCCTCCATCATGAAACTAAGAGCAACACACTAAACTGGCTCTGCACCTCACATGTGGAACCCTGAAAAGGGAATTATTCTGCTGCCCTTGTGGATTACAATGTGAAGTTTCAGAGTTATGCAGTGGATGCTGAGAACCCCTCTGACGACATCCTGATCTCCTTCTATCAGATGGGGATTCCTGTGCCTCTTATGGAAAAGATCTTACTAATTGACACCCCCTCCAAGACCATAGATGGATGGATGGAGAAGGCCTCTGCCATCCAATCCAAGATGGACCAAGTCAAGGCCATCAGACATGGCCTACCCACCAAAACCCCCACCTGAACCCCCGCCAGAGATCCTGATGCCATGGACGTTGACTCTGCTACCACTCCCACCCCGCCCTGATCAAAGAAGCTCACCCCCGAAGAGCAAAAAAGATGTTGGGAAAAAGGATTATGTTTCAGATGCTGGAAAGGAGGACACACATCAGACAAGTGTCCTACCTTTACCTCCTTGATGAAGAAGACCACCTGCACTGCCATCCAGGACCAACAAGTCCCCAACCTAATAGATGTTGAGGATGATGATGAACCTGAGTCAGAAACAGCGCCTGCAGTGGCCACTACCAAATTCTCCCAACTGGGTTTTTAGAATGGGGACTCCGAGCGACATGGAGCTCTCTGAAATCTGTACTTGTAACTAGAATCAAGGACCAACAATCTATCATTCTCCTGGCCCAACTTGTGACTCCAGACCACAGTATAAAAACTGTCAACACCACCACCCTGATTGATTCAGGGGCTGAAATAAACTGCATTGACTGGCAGTTCATCTGAAAACACTGACTTCCCACCACCTGACTCCCGAAACCCATTCCTATACAAAATGTAGATGGAACCACCAATAAAGTGGGGGTGATCTGCTTCACTGCCTCCCTTTATGTTGCTGTCAAAGAAGTCATAATCAAACAAATGTTCTATGTAATGAACTGTGGATCCTGAAACCTGATCCTTGGCTTCCCCTGGCTCTGGGTTGCCAATCTGAAAATTGATTGGTGGCGAAATGAGATCTCAATCTTGGAGGAAGTAGATCAGTCCTGATCCCTGTACACTGATCATTCCGCAGACCTAGCATGATCTGACACCAAATTCTCCACCAAGTTTGCTGCCTCTGCCTGGATCCCTCAACACATCCAAAGGTATGAAGAGGCCAACGACCATCTATGGGCCTATCTGGAGAAAACCACTCTGGCCAAGCATGTCCAAGCATGCATCAACGTCTGCTGAGAAGAAACCCCTGCCCCATGTTGGGTCAAATGGGGAGAGAGATTTGTCCCTCTAGTAGGGCGAACTTCAATCTCCACCAAACTTGAATCCACATCAAAACCTGACCCCTTGACCCCTATCCCTCCCCAATACAGGAAGTTCACAGAAGTCTTCTCTAAAGATGCCATGAAGGTCCTCCCTTCCCAGAGACCCTATGACCATGCCATTAATCTCGAAGAAACCTTCGTCCTGAAAATTGGGAAAACTTATCACCTCTCCCCTAATGAGAAAGAAGCTGCTGATAAGTTTCTAGACAAAAACCTAGCCTTGGGCAAAATATGTCCTTCCCAGTCAAAACAAGCCTCCTCGTTCTTCTTTGTTGGAAAGAAGGATGGAAAACTATGCCCCTGCCAAGATTACTGCCACCTCAATAAATTTATGGTGTGCAATACATACTCCCTTCCCCTGATTGCCAACTTGATCAACAAAGCATGCAATGCCCACATCTTCACCAAGTTTGATGTACAATGGGGGTACAACAACATCTGCATCAAGGAAGGGAATGAATGGAAGATTGCCTTTGTCACCCATCATGGTCTCTTTGAACCTATCTTCAGGCTGACCAACTCCCCAGCCACCTTCCAGCAATTTATGAATGATTCCTTCAGTGACCTGATTGTGGAAGGATGGCTAGTGATCTACATGGATGATCTACTAATATTCTCTCCTGACCAACAGACCCATGACCTCTGAATCGAATGTGTACTTCAATGAATGAAGGAACTCCACCTTCACCTCAAACCTGAGAAGTGCACGTTCAACTCCCCTGAAATTGACTACCTAGGGGTCGTTCTTAAATCTGGCCAAGTAGCCATGGACCCCATCAAACTTGATGGGATCTTCAAGTGGCCCACTCCCACCACTGTTAGGAAGGTCTGCTCCTTCCTTGGCTTTACTAATTTTTATAGAAAATTCATTCTGAACTACTTCAAGACCGCCCACCCCCTCATCGACCTCACCAAGAAAACTGCATGATGGGCATGGGACTCCTCCTGCCAAAAGGCCTTCCAGCAGCTCAAGGACCTGTTCCAGTCAAAACTGGTCCTTGTCCAGCCTGACCCACACAAACCCTTTGCCATCTCCACCGACACCTCCACAGCAGCCTCTGGTGAGGTCCTCCTTCAACCTGATGACAATGGGGACTGGCACTCCTGTTCCTATCTCTCCCAGTCGTTCAGCCCTGCTGAGTGAAACTATGACATCTTTGATCATGAGCTCCTTGCTATCATCCACACTCTCAAAGCATGGAAACATTACCTCTGCAGAGTGGTCCATCCTGTTCAGGTCTTCACTGACCACCAGAATCTCCTCTATTTTAAGCAACCCCAGCATCTCAACCAACATCAAGCACGTTGGATGTTGGACCTGGCCAACTACGATCTCCACATGACGCACATCCCCAGCAAACTCCTCGCTGGTCCTGATGCCCTCTCCTGCTGACCTGACCACTCTGTGCTTGACTCTGACAACCAGGAGGTTACCCTTCTGCCCCCCAACCTCTTTGTCAACCTTGTTGACTTTGCCACTTGTGAAGCTCTCACCCAGTTCTCTGCCTTCAACCCCTTTGTCCTCACCTTCCTCAACAACCACTCTGCTCCTAAATTCCTCTGCTCATGACTGGCTGATTTCTCCTTCAACAAGGGAGTATTGTACTATCAGGGTCACATATACATTCCCCCTGACCTCCGCCACTCCATTGTCAAATCCCACCATGATCATGAATCTGCTGGCCATCCTGATGTCCTCAAAACCAGGCTCTTGGTCTTCTGAGAACACTGGTGGCTGGGCTTGGCCTCCTATGTCCATGAATATGTCTCCAGCTGTGCCCTTTGCCAGCAAAACAAGGCCAACACCCACCTAACCACTCCTCCCCTTACCCTGATCCCCAGCACTGCCACCTGCCCCTTCCAACAGATCTTGTGTGACCTTATCACTGATCTGCCCCTCTCTGACAGCTTCGACTCTCTGTTAGTCATGGTTGACCATGGCCTTAATAAGGGAGTAATTCTCTGCCCCACCAAGAAAACCATTACCACTGAAGGGATCACAATTCTCTTTTTCCACAAAATCTTTTCCAGGTTTGGCCTATACAACAAAATCATCTCTGACCATGGCCCTCAATTCACTGTGAACTTTGCCAAAGAGCTCAGGAGACTACTAAACTATGACCTAGCCCTCTCCACCATGTACCATCCACAGACCAACAGAGAAACCAAACGAGTGAATCAGGAAATCAAGACCTATCTTCAGATCTACTGTGGAAGTTCACCAACCATGTGGTTGAACTTCATTCCTTTTGCTGAATTTGCTCACAACAATAGACCCCATTCCATCACTGGGGAAACTCTGTTCTTCCTCATGATGGGATATCACCCCAGATCCCTTCCCAAGCAAATCAGGAAGTTGGACTTACCCACAATCAATGATCAAATCACCTCACTAACTTCCACCCAGGAAGAAGTGCTGGCAGCACATGATCTGGCCCAAAAGGCCATGACCAAGCAAAAAGGAAAAAACTACTCCCCATTCAAAGTAGGAGACAAGGTGTAGCTTGAAGCCTGGAACCTCCACTGCTCCCTTGTGTTATGGTTTCTCATTTCCCTCTCTTACCTCTGTATTACCATTCTACACTTAGTCTTTCTCTTCCACCAACCATCCTCCATTTCCCATCTGCGATTTCACTTACCAGTTGGCATACACTCCATTTACTTATCTTTTTCCTCTCATCTCCTGGTTACATAATACTTACCCAAATGGGTAACTCTTTCCCAGGGTCTATTACTATATAAACCCATAACCACCATAGATAGTTCCTCACACTAGTTCTCTCTTGTACTACCATCATCCACAATCACAACTCATCTCCTACTTAGGCTTTGCCTAGTGTGACTCTGCAAGACTAGCTCACCTTGACCTCCACCTTCCTTCTACAAAGGGGGTAGTTCTTCAGGCATTGCGTCCCCTTCTTGACTGGACTTTGTCCACACTTTGTCGGTGTTTCAACACCTCCTTGTACTTTGTCCTTGACAGTCTTTGGCCCACTGTAGAGTGGTCATTCCCTTCTTGCATGTGTCTTGTTGCCACACTGTAGGCAACTCATCCACCTTGTACTTGTCGTCATTGACCATCATCACCCAACCCTAAGCCCTAGTGGTTGTTGGTGATCATCAAGAGCTATGCCTGGTCCTACCCAGAGCAGTTGTAACAATAGAACTAGTGTTTACTTGAATGGTTACCATTGTGTAAGCCATCACCATTCCTCCCCAGATTTACAGCAGGTCCACTCCTTTGTGGAGAAGCCTGGTCCCTCCTAGACCCTCTTCACCAGCATTATCACCCGAAGACTCTCCAATTACCTCACCATCATGACCTTCTACTGCTGCAGAAGAACATCCCACCTCAGAGTCAGAAGAAGCCTAACTCACACCTGTAACCGAAGTCTTAGCCAGATCTTTATTCCTATCAGAGACCACTTCAGTCAATACTGAAAGACCTACCACACCACCTCTGTGGCAGGACCCACCAGAAAACCCTTCATCATCTTCCTCCCTTACTCCTTATCACCTCTTGCTCCCTCGCCCTCCTCTACCTCCTATAGCTGCTAATCCTACTCATGCTACTGGAACTATGTCCAACAAACCCATCAAACTACACATTTCACCCCCATCTGCGTTCAATGGAGATTACACCAAAGCTGAACCTTGGCTTGATGAAGTCAGGGTCTACCTCGCCATCAATGCAGAAATTTACAACTTGGCGGCCAAACAAATTGGTTTCACCCTATCATATATGAAAACTGGCTCAGCTCTTACCTGGACCCACACATTCAGAACCAAAGCCCTCTCAGGTGCAACTCTTGATCTCCAAACCTTCGACCACTCCATACAAGAGTTTTGAACATTGTTCAAACACCACGACATGGTAGCTGTTATGATTTCTTTATTTCTTCGCTCTTCATCTCTGTTCCCATTGTACCATTAGCTCCCGTTTCTCTCTTACCTCTCGGCTATCCATTTCACCTCCCATAGTCTCAATTACCAAGAGTTCACTGACATGTCGCTTATTCTGCATCTATCTCTCTTTTCCCATTCTTGGTTACATAATACTTACCCCGTCGGGTAACACTTTCCCAGGGCCTATTACTATATAAACCTGTAACCTCTGTAGATATCTCCCCACGCTAGTTCTCTCTTGTACCATCATCATTGTCAATCACAACTCCATTTCACTTAGGCTTCGCCTAGTGTGAATTGTCGACTAGTTGTCACCTCTTCGCTCCTCGTCTTCACCACCCTTTCTACAAAGGGGGTAGTACTCTGGGCATTGTGTCCCATACTTCATTGGTGTATCAACACCTCCTCCTCATCTCTTGTTACCAGTCTTCGACCTACTGTTGAGTGGTCGTTACCTCGTTCTACATGTCTTGTCGCTGCACCTCGAGCGACTCCTCTTTTGTCCTCGTCATTATCTTCAACTATTTCGGCCTCAACCCTAGACCCTAGTGGTTGTCGGTGATCCTCAAGAGCTACGCCTGGTCCTACCTGGAACAGTCGTAACAATAGAACTAGCATATACCTGAATGGTTACCTTTGCATAAGCCATCAACATTTCTCGCCAAATTTATAGGTCTTCTCCCTCGTGGAGATCCCCAGTTCCTCCTCAACCATCCTCCCCTACTCTATCACCTGAAACCTCTCCGATCACTTCTCCCTCTTGTTCTTCTACCGCAGTGGACGAACATCCTACATCTGAAACCAAAGAAGCCAGACTAGCTCCAGTAACTGAAGCCCTAGCCTGCTCCCTATCCATCTCCGAATCAGCTTCTACTCATACTGAGAGAGCTACCACTCTGCCTTTGTGGCAGGAACCACCTGAGGAACCAACACCTTCATCATCTTCTCTTACCCCATATCCCCTCACTCTCCCTCACCCTCCCCTTCCACCCATTAGCGCCAACCCTACCCAATCCTCAGGCACTATGTCTAGCAAACCTGTTGAGCTTTGCATCTCTCCTCCTTCCACATTCGACGGAGACTACACGAAAGCCGAGCCCTGGCTCGATGAAGTTCATGTATACCTTGCCATCAACGCTGAAATATACAATTTGGCCACAAAACAAATCGGCTTCATGCTATCTTATATGAAGACAGGGTCAGCTCTTACCTGGGCCCACACTTTTCACACCAAGGCATTAGCCGGCGCCACCCTAGATCTCGGAATGTTCGACCATTTCGTGCAAGAGTTCCGAGCCACATTTAAACACCATGACACCGTAGCCAACGCCCTCTCATGGCTGGCTACCACCAGAGTCAAAGCGAAAGGCGGCAACTACACCACCGCCCTCCTAACATACAATGCCAACTTCCAAGCAAAGGTTGCCATTGCAGGAGTCACCCAAGAAGCTGTTCTTATTTCTTATTATCAAATGGGAATACCTTCGGTACTAATGGAGAAAGTTATGGGCCTAGAGACCGTGCCGACCACACTCTTGGATTGGCAGAAGAAAGCGCTATCAATTCAAACGCATTGGGATCAAGCCCAGGCTATCAAGAAATGGCAGATGGTCCATCTTCCGTACACCCCTCATGCACCCCACATCACTCACCCGAAGGACCCTAATGCCATGGAAGTAGACGCGGTCAGGATTGGAAAACTGACACCTGAAGAAAAGGCCCGGTGCATCAAAGAACGTCTATGTTTCAAGTGCAGGAAACCCGGGCACACCACGAACAATTGTAAAACCGTTTTTCCCCCTAGATTCCAACCTCAGACTCTGACAACAACCACGGTCAAACCCCAAGTACAAAAGGTGGAAGCCGAAGAACAGATGCCTAATTTGATTGAGATAGATGGAGAGGAAGAAAGCAAGATGGTGGGACGAGTACAAATCGATTCGGGTTTTTAAATGGGAGGTCTCATTCGACGCGAGTAACCTCCTTCTCCTGTGCACAGGTTGTATTGAGTAGCACCAAATCGATCCGCATTCCATTGCAGCTCGTTCAACCAACCCACACGCTTAAAGCCGTCGACACCTTCACTCTTGTAGACTCTGGGGCAGACGTCAACTGTATTGACATGATATTTGCCCAGAAAAATTGAATTCCCATCTCCCGCCTCAAACAACCTGTCATTGTACGCAATGTGAACGGATCTACCAACAAGTCCAAGCAGGTACTCTACTCTGCCCACCTTTGCGTCAACATCGATGGAGTAGCTATGCTCCAGAAATTCCATGTCATGAGCTGTGGATCCCACAACGTCATTCTCAGGATACCATGGCTCAAAGAAGCCAATCCTCGCATCGACTGGAGTAAAAGAACGCTCGAAGTAGATGAAGCCCTCGATCAATCTAAGGAACTCCACCGGATGTACAAAAATGATCTCAACCAGCACAAATCGGTCTACAAGAAGAACCCACCGACCAAAATCATCAAGCACGTAGTTTGATCCATGGAAATGGATCAACACCTGTTTAACTATATCAACGAATGGATGCCACGAACGTGGCAAATTGACACCTGACAACATGCCATACATTGAGGATGGATTCCCTCGAAAGATGGACGTTACCTTCCCATGACCTCCGTCACTGCCGCTACTACATCCACCAAGTTGGCTGCCGACGCCAACCAGATCAAACCATCCACCGTCCTTCCGGAAGCTTTCGCCACTTACAAGGACGTATTCGCAAAGGAATCTTGCGACCACGTACCCCCATCCCGACCCTACGACCACGAGATCAACTTGAAACCGGAGTTCAAAGCCAAGATTGCCACTCCATATAAGCTGGACGTGGTCCAAGAAAAAGCCCTTGACGAATTCCTGGAAGAAAACCTGAAAGCAGGAAAGATCCGACCCTCACAGTTGGAACAAGCATCTCCATTCTTTTTCGTTCAAAAGAAAGACAGGAAATTAAGACCCTGCCAGGATTACCGCTACGTCAACCAACACACCGTCCATGACAGCTACCCTCTCCTGCTCATTTCTTCCCTCATCGACAAGCTCAAGGGATCAAACGTTTACACCAAATTCAATGTGCGGTGGGGGTATAATAATGTACGTATCAAAGACAGCCACCAATGGAAGGCGGCCTTCAACACTCACCGAGGCCTTTTTGAACCCACTGTCATGTTTTTCGGACTCACCAACTCACCCGCTACGTTCCAGCGGTTCATGAATGATTCTTTCAGAGACATGATAGCAGAGGGATGGCTCATCATCTATATGGATGACTTGTTAATATTCTCTAGTGACGACAAAGTGCACGAAGAACGTACTTGATGGGTACTCCAACGAATGCAAGAGTTGGACCTACACCTCAAACTTGAGAAGTGTACGTTTGCAGCTAAAGAAATTGACTACCTCGGACTGGTGATCTGCGACGGGCAACTTGCTATGGACCCAGTCAAGCTCAATGGAATCAAGGAGTGGCCAGCACCCCAAACCCTCACCCAACTCCGTTCATTTTTGGGGTTTACTAACTACTATCGGCAGTTTATCCCCGATTATTCCAATTTAATTAGACCCCTCCTAAACCTAACCAAGAAAGATGCCCGCTGGGACTGGACACCTGAGTGCCAACAAACCTTCCTATGATTAAAAGAGGAATTCCTATCCGAACCTGTCCTTGTCCTCCCCGACATCTCCCGACCATTTGCTATCGCCTCTGATGCCTCAGCATACGCTTCGGGGGCAATCCTTCTTCAAACGGATGCCAACGGAGATTGGCATCCCATCTCATATTATGCCAAGTTGTTTTCTGACACCGAAAGGAACTATGATGTGTACGACCGAGAGCTTCTCGGCATTATCCACGCCCTGAAAGAGTGGCGCCACTACCTCCACAGCGGTCCCTTCCCAGTACAGGTCTTCACCGACCACAAAAACCTGTTGTATTTTAAACAACCCCAGCATCTGAATTGCCGCCAAGCACGGTGGCTACTAGATATCACCGACTTCGACCTGAAACTCATTCACGTCGAAGGAAAACTTCTTGTCGGACCTGACACCTTGTCATGGCGTCCCGATCTATTCCCCAACGGAGTTGACAATAACGGAGTAGCCCTACTACCACCATCCCTTTTCGTCAACACTATTGACACCGCTCTAATTGACAAAATTCGACACTCCTCGCTCACAGACTCTGTTGTCCTCCAACACCTTCAACGCATCGAAGAAGATATTGAAACGAGACCGTACTACTAAACCTAAGTACGAGACGAGGTGGAACGACAAGACCGACTATGACGTTCGGTAACGTTTTACGATAAAGAGGAAAGAATCGAGAACACGTGGAATGGTTACCACGGGCAAGGGAGTAGGAGAATAGTACTAGATATCCCACCTTAGGCCTGAGGTATGATCCCAGGTAATGCCCAAGTGAGCTAGACTGGGGGACAGTCGTAGCTACACCTAGGTATATATACATATGCCAAGGGCATGACTAATATACATGACTAATAAATAGTAGGAGTGGTACGATAGATAAGAAAAGGTACAGCCAATAGCAGAATAGACTCTTATCTATGATGTCATGGGTCTAGACCAGTCACATGATCTGACGTCATAGGAGTCTAGGTTTGGTCACGTGATCGTAAGAAGGGAAAGATAGGGGGAAGTCACGTGACCTGTTGTGACAAAATATAAAGAAGAAAAGTTAGACTACAAGTGTACGAGTAGTGTAGTTAGGTTAATGGGAACGAGTTCGTAACAGATATTCCCGCCGCACTTCGCACCAAATTAGCTGATTTTCAGATGACCAACGGAATCCTCACCTACCAAGGTTGTGCCTACATATCCCCAGAACACCGTCATGCGATTGTAACACGATGCCATGACCACCCTTTGGCCGGTCACCCAGGCTTCCTGAAAACATGCCAATTAGTGGCCTCGGAATGCTGGTGGCCCGGTCTTGCCTCCTACGTCTGTAACTTCATTGCCGGTTGTGCAGCTTGCCAATCGGCCAAAGTAAACACTCACCCCACCAACCCTCCACCTTCCCCTATCCGATCCACCGCATCCCGCCCTTTTCAACAACTCTCCTGCGACTTGATCACGGGTCTACCTCCTTCCGCCGGCTCTGACGCTCTCCTGGTCGTGGTCGACCACGGGCTTACAAAGGGGGTGATTTTGTGTCCAATGACGTCCACGGTGACTGCGGAAGGCATTGTGGACCTGTTTTTTCACAAAGTATACTGTCGTTTCGGACTCTATTCAAAAATCATCTCCGACCAGGGGCCTCAATTTGCGTCGGCATTCGCCAAAGCCCTTGGAAAAGTACTCGGTTACGATTTGGCTCTTTCCACTGCTTATCATCCACAAACTGACAGAGAGACAGAGAGAGTCAATCAGGAAATCGAAACCTACCTACGGATCTATTGTGGGAACTCCCCGTCCACGTGGGCCGAATCCATTACCCATGCCGAATTTGCTCACAACCACCAACCCCATTCTGTCACGGGACATTCTCCATTCTTCCTCATGATGGGATACAAACCCATTCCCTTACCCACAATTCTTAAACCCTCCTCACTGACACTGGCTGTAGACGTTCATATCAAGGCTCTGCTCGCGGCAAGAGACGAAGCCTTAGCAGCCCACGAACTTGCCTGACAGGTAATGGCCAATCGCAACAGTTCCAAATTCCACCCCTTCCAGAAAGGAGATCGGGTGTGGCTGGAAGCCTGCAACCTGAAATGCTCAGTAGCCTTCCCAAAACTTGCCCCGAAGAGAGAAGGGCCTTTCACCATCATGGAAGTATTATCCCCGATAATGTATAAACTCCGTCTTCCCATGGAATGGAAGATCCACCCCACATTCCATGCCTCCCTCTTGTCCCCATATAGGGAGACGGAGATCCACGGACCCAATCTCACATGGAAACCTGCGGAATTGGTAGATGGAGAAGAAGAATACGAAATTGAGAAGATTTTTCGACATCGCGGAACCCCTACATCCCGCCAATTCCTGATCTGCTGGAAAGGATATCCGCTGGAAGATGACTCATGGATCCCAGAATGGAACCTGAAACATTCAAAGGCTGCTCTAGAGGAGTATAAGAACCTTCGCCCTCACGTCTTCTCCCATGTCCTAGCACTCCCTCGATGCACGCGCTCGCGACGCTCTTAGACTTTTAAACTGCAGACTACTTTTATCCGGAATGGCCATTACCTACCCCTCTACCACCAACACCACCGACACCGCCGTTGCCCTGGAAGCCATGGCACTCGAAGATAGATCCATCCTTAGTTCTTTATTAGACACTGAATCATCCGTTTCCGTACCAGGTTGGGGTGACGACTCCACCCCAATGTCCTTTCGTATCTCGACGCCCCCGGCGTCGCAGGAAGAAGCACCCATACCTATGAGCATCCTATCCACACCCTCGGACCGTATCAGACTCGGAGTTGAGGCCATCGACCTCCCAGATGGTGCCCATCCCGCTAGACCAGGGATACCAGACCAGGACTATGAGCGAGCTATGTACCACTTCCTATCTTCCTCCCGACTCGCAGTTCCCATCGAATTCCACTTGGACATGGACTCCCCACTCTACGCACTATACAGAGCCATGCTCCAGAACGAACGCCTCGGAATACTTGCCCGAATGGAGTCAGAGGCTGCCCGCAGAGAACTCTTTCGTACTATTGCCAATTCCGTATATACCGACCTCCGCTCCACCTTGGCTCAATTGGGATACCAACTCAAATTCGGAGAGCTATTATACGACATCAACCAATACATTCAGGAACTCACTAGAGAAGGGACGTTAGAACAGCGCATCGGATCCCCTGACCCGGTACCCATTCCACCACTGACACCATCTGCCTCCTCCTCCCCGCTTGGTTCTGAGGAAGCCGCCCTCATGGATAGAGTAGAAGCCTATTGGACCGGTAATGCCGGTCGTACCCCACTTCTGAGGACCCACCTGCACTACGCAGAAGCCTGTTATCATTGTCACCAGCTTGGACACACCTGGGTAACATGCCCTGTGTATTCTTGCCCCATCTGTCTCCGATTTGCCCCAGGGCACTCTCAGCACTGGTGCCCCCTTCACTGCCGAGCACATCCTCATATGATCTCTACATCCTCATCCTTGGCTTCTGCTAGCTCAGGACTTTCCACGGGACCTACTAGGTCTGCCCGATCCTCTCCACACTCCACCAGATGCATCACCACCGGTCCAGGTCCCCAACGTCGTTGTGACATTTATTTTAGAGAACCATCTCCGGTTCCCCACTACGACCCCGACATTGACTACTCTCTAGACTACAATGCCGAGCGAAATATGACGGGCTCTCCTGGTTTCGACAACTAAGTGTGGGAAAGGGGCTTCCTCTTGTCAGTGCCTCGAGTATACAAAGGGGGTACTGTTACGATTTCTTTATTTCTTCGCTCTTCGTCTCTGTTCCCATTGTACCATTAGCTCCCGTTTCTCTCTTACCTCTTGGCTATCCATTTCACCTCCCATAGTCTCAATTACCAAGAGTCCACTGACATGTCGCTTATTCCGCATCTACCTCTCTTTTCCCATTCTTGGTTATATAATACTTACCCTGTCAGGTAACACTTTCCCAGGGCCTATTACTATATAAACCTGTAACCTCTGTAGATATCTCCCCACGCTAGTTCTCTCTTGTACCATCATCATTGTCAATCACAACTCCATTTCACTTAGGCTTCGCCTAG
>JBBPJV010000683.1:0-17072 GCA_038088915.1 Sutorius aff. eximius
GTTCCATATGACTTGTCTTGCCATTCTATCCGAGAATGAGTTTTCATTGTGCTTCATTTGAACATGATGTATCTCTGCATATTTATTCGTAGATACCATCTACACTATAGAAAGTACGTTGTCTATTACCCGGAGTGACGGATACTGCTGTGTGTAGATATATGGACATTGGCATCGAAGAACGGCGTCCTATTTTGATGCGCGCCTTCATTCAATCCATTGATCTCTGTTAGTCACGTCTGAAAATCAGGTTCCGCTCGTGACCGGTACAGAACGAGTAAGTTTGATTACGTAGGTACATAAAAAGGTGTGGCTTCGAACAAGCTAGCTACGGTGGCCATAGCATCCACATCATTACCGTATCCGAACTTCCCACTCGGTGGAGGCCATCCGTGAAATTCTGAGAATGGTCACGGATTGTTACCATTTGCCACGTATGATCCTACGTGGCTGCTGGCAAAACCTTGGTCAACCGAGGGCTAAATTCAAGGCGTTAATCCGCTTCTAATTTTGCATCCACGTGTTTGTTTCGAATGGCGGACGGGCGCGGGGATCAGCCTTGTAGGCTAAGTTTACTACGTAGGGTTGCGAGTTTCAGTTCGGTTTCCTCGCATGCAGTCGGTGGATTGAGTCGGTCCGCTATGTGCGACCTGTTGTGTTTGTGAAAACATCGGATGACTTACCCCCGGAACGCAAGTGTTGGCACTCCTCGGCATTTGTGGGAGGTAAGCGCTTGTCTCAGCCACGTCGGTCTGTCGATTGGCCTCATGATAAGGAGCACCCCATTTCTGTTCATCGTGGAGGTGCCGGATGGTGGTATACTCTTGCCGATGGTCAATAGTACGCACTCATCGCCCTGTGGAAACGTATAAATACCCGCCATTGAGCGACCCAATCCACCAAGCACTCAAGCTTACCCCCGTCTTCCAGTTGTCACTAGTGGATCTTGATGCGCCCCCCTTTCTTCACTTTCCTGTCTGTCTTGGCTGCGTTCACCGTGGTCAGCGCTTTGCCAACCACCGTGGATTTCAGATGCTGTCCAGTTGGTCTTGTCCGCGGGTCGACAAATAATACATACTCACCCATGTAACAGGCTGGAGAGAACTGTTCCAAAAAGCTTGTTCCGTGCCCCCCGGAGGGTATCATCGGCAGGCACATGCCGGTCCACCGATGACGGATGCTGCTACTCAGTGCGCTTGTTCGTATCATCAACACATGCGTCATCTTAACTCTGAAATCTTAGGGTAGTGTAGATCACTGTGCCAGTGAATTAGTGTGCTGCAATATTAACTAAACCCCAACAGGGACTACATACAAGAACGGTGCAGAATGCCAAATAACCATGTTGATTTATTTCTGGTTCAATGCAACTCTTCGTCCGTCTTCGGGTTTGGGGAGCCTAGTTTCAAAGAATAAATCCTAATTGCAATAAGGAGAGGCGCCGCAGATCGGGAGAGAATGTTCGGTATGCATGTAGTCTCATTCTTACTAGTTCCGAATGTTGCGAAAAGCGAAAATACCCGGATGTAGTGTGGGTACAAGGTTAAGTATGTTCTGCTGCGGAGGGGCGCAAGTCGGGTCGACTGTCGGCACTACACCGCCCAATGCCAGAGAGGCATCCAGTCAGCAGATCATGTGTTATCCAAAAGGGTCCTTTGGTGCGCATGGGATTGAAATACTCCGGTGTGGCGTTGGAGTCGCTATCGTTGTAACTTGTCGATTTAAGTCAGTTTCAAGCTAATGGACGGGGGAGCTGGCGGACAGGCAGCGGCTAGCCTCAAACAGGAACGTCCGTTTGCATCCACCTACTTTAGCTAATCGGCTGATAATAAGTGTGATACGCAACCAACTTACCACTCTCAAGCTTATCGGTGGCACGAGAACCTAAATCGGTGTGCGCACTGGCAACCATGGGTAAAGGTATAAATGCGCGCTTTCAACTACCTCAGTTGGCCAAGCACTCGAGCTCACCTCCTGTCTTCCGAACTCCTCCCTACTAAGTCACGATGCGTTACTCCTTCTTTGCTCTCGTGTCCACTTTGACTGCACTTATCATTGCGGGTACTGTGGATGCCTATTTCCTGAACTGCTGCCACAAGGTGGGTCCGATCTCACATCTCGACAGGTAAAACATACTTACCCATGCAACAGCAATACCAGTCACTGCCACAGTGCAAGTTCTTTGAGTGCGAGAAGCGTGAATTTACTGGGGACATTGCTTAACTTGGATGCTGTAAGTGTGTTCCGTACCACCAATATATGGGGATATCCCATAAGTACGATGCTCATGCAGAGTGTACATTTGTGCTAGTGGATCAGTTTGCTGCCTTGGAGAGATTCCAACAGAGTCAATGCAGGCAGAAACCATCCTAGGCGGGAGGAGAGCGGACCGCCAGGTAATAATGGTAGTAAATTTCTTTCCATTGGTTAGAATCCTTGTCCACGTTCAATTTGTGTTCTGCGGGGCAGACGCGAAAGCTGTCTGACTACGACGAGAAATCATTACGGGTCGAGGGTGCCGGTGAATGTTCAGTATTTACCTGCTAGCTAGAAGCAACTTGAAGCAGCTTCCATTCTGAACATGGTGATCCTGAGTGGGTAGTCGAGGCAGCACAGACAGTCTACCGTCGATACCCCGGCAGTGTTGCCATACAAGCTATTCGCGTGGAAGTAGCCCAAGTGAAACATGATGTCGGGCAGGATCATCAGATATGCAGAGGCATCTAGAGCATGTGCGAGGCGCTAAGGGTGAGGAAGTGTCGATGCCAGCATTTGCATCGTAGTGGGTTGCCTATCTGGATCAGATGATACTGAATCTTCAGAGGCTGCCATCCGCACTGCGGATACATGCGAATTCGCGGCCCGGCTCGGAAGACGTCCTGTTGGGGGAGATTGACTGGTTCTTCCACAATTTTTCCATGTATAATCCCGTATATCTACGAAGATTTGAACATTTTGATCTGGGGCTACTGGCAGATCTGAAGCATTGGATCGCCCTCGACTGAGTATGCATTCCCAAGTTCACCGCGTGATGGTTCGTTTCAACTGTTCGTCAGATATAGTGGCCACGCCTATGATTACTATATTGTGCGGGGTCATGAGATTCCGGCTCGTCCCCGGTGCCGTGGGGTTGGCGGATTTGCCACAGGGGCTCAATTGCTGACTGTTTACATGTTGCCGTGGCCGCGCGGACTTGATTCGAATTGCGAGCAAGTTCGGAAATGCTAGGTGTATCCACTCGTTTCCCCGAGTAGACAAACCTACGTACCGGTCAACTCGTTTCGATTCAGGATCTGGGTGCTTCATGACGCACTGACCACTACATGGAGAAATGGTATAAATACACGCTCTTAACTGCTTTAGTCCACCCGTGCAGTCGAGCTTACCTCCACTCTTCTAGTCCTCGCTCAATCATGATACCCTTTCATCGTTCGCCTATCTAATTTGGTTGCGTTTAACTTGAAGTTTGCAATTGCCAGCCCTCTGGCGGCTTCTAAATTTGGTCGGTCGGTGGCATGTTGTCACCCCGCGAGTCCGATTTCGTAGGTCAATGGGCGACTTAATCCCATCCATATCACAGAATGGCAGTGTAGACCCCTCGGGAACCTCTGAAACCCTACCTAGAGTTTCGGGCTAAGTTAGTTACGACAATCACATAACGGAGAATAGCGTGCGTCGGTTCACTGCTTTGGCGGGCTTCCTGCAAACGCAAAACGGCAACAGTGTGCCAGGTAACCATATCAATTGTTTTTTCGGACGCAGATCGCCAATCTCGTCTTCACCTTGCGAAAATGAAAACGAACGTACCATGTACAACTTGATTTTGATAGTGAGGTAGGAAAGAATATGTTATCAGGTTGCAATGTATGTATGCCATCGAAAAGGCTATCTTAGTACATATTTGAGTCAAGTGGTTTCTCGTTCTCTGGTGTCACGCAGACGGAAACTCACAGTGAAAGTCCGTAGTTCGTGAAGTCATGTCCTCGGACCACTGAGGGGAATGGTACATGACATCTTGCTTGGACAAGGGTTTAAATCCACAGGAAACTCACCACAAAGGTATGGGCGTTGATGACATGAAACTCTTTAGAACGGGTATGCTACCAGTCAGAATGGTTATCAATGCGTGGGAGCGGCGATGAATACGTGGTGTTTGCTCAGCCTGTGAATACGACAGGATAGTCATTCCTGGTCCTTAGGGTTATCGGTACAGAAGTCGCTTGTCTCATGCGAACCTCAACTCGACGTGACCCTGAATTGTACATCGAATTTATTTTGCTCCTAATTTTTTTTTGGAACACCAGAATCTCCGAAGTTGACCCGCCTCCGCGTTGGGCGGTGAAACAAGTCCATGACTCTCGGAGGTTATCGGTGAAGAGGCATGCTCCGCGTATGGTTGCAAGTAGCAAGTGTGGGGGGTTGGAACCGAGACGATAATTGAATGATAAGGAAATACTTAGTACACGTACCATAGGTCTCCTATTCTGCGAAATTGGTAAGAGCCTCGGAGGGGACACCCGGGTTGGGGACACGTCGCATGATTCTGGGAAGGAAGTTTGCGGTGAGCTAAGCGCGTACCCCAGAAAAGTCTAAATGGTAGCTTTGATTGGCTGGCTCTATCTTTGAAAGCGGTCCATTTGACGAGTTGGCCACTCGGCATACCCAGTCTAGGATGATATATCACGCCGGATCCAAGCGGCACCAGAAAGCGCGGAAGAAGGCTGAAAGGATCGCAGCAAGATGCTTTCTTCTTTGCATGGCTCTTGCATACGGAGGCACGTTGTGATACTTGTACGAATTAGCGGGAGACTTGGCATCAAGTGCTGTAGATGACGTAAGGAATGCATCAACGAGTCGCATGCGATCTGTACTTGACAGGAGCTTAAAAATCGACACGCAACCAACCGTATTGCGGTTCCGAAACAATGTGAAAAGACGAAGGATCCGGATCACGAGGATCACAAAGAGGGCTCGGGGGTCTAATTGTTGGCCCAGCGGGCGGTGGATAACCACGGCTCGAGAAAGAGGTGGAGGAGGGAGGGTAGCCACGAGTCCACTGCCGACGCCCATGCAGGGACGTGCCTTCATTGCCCTGGGCTAGAACCCGAGGTAAGAAAGTTTCATTCCGATTTTGACGGTCCTGAGTAAGTCAAAACTTAGTCTATGGGTCTCTCATTGACGTTCTGGACTGTCCTGTAGGAGTATTTGTGCGAAAACGTCGAGTGTGCATGTGTCTACGGGGTGACTTGAGAGGGGCATCTTAGAGCCCAAGGTGGTTCACATTGTTTCCAGAAAAGGAATGGTGGAGATACGTACATAAGCGAACGATCGAGCAACGCAAGCGAGTTGTGTCCAGCCCCAAACTTTCTCCTTTACAGTCCGCTCTTTTGCCTTCCCCCCACCATGTACGCCCTGTCATTTTAACACTCTGCCGTGCACTGCTCACTCCACTTCTAGGTCCGACGTCTCCAGCGCCGGCTCGGCCACGACGGCCACGTTTCTGACAGCCCTCGCTTTCAATGCCATTGTATTTGGTATCGAAATCGCTGCGTTCACTCTTCTTCGCCCATACTTCAAGGCCGTGTATGAGCCCCGTACAGTCACACCAGTCGACGAGTGCGCTACCTTACACTGACTCACTGGTGCTACTGATCCTCATCTCACCCGCCAGTCAACGTGTCCGGCCGTTCGACGCTGGCTTGCTTTCATGGCCGATTGCACTCTTCAACACTGACTACAAAGACGTTCAACACGTGAACGGAACCGATGCCTATTTTTTCGTCCGGTTCTTGCGCGTGATGATTCGCGTGCTTGTCCCGATCTGGATTATTTCTTGGATTGTACTTTTACCAGTCGCTTCAGTTAACAATTCCATCCCCGGAAACACTGGGCTCAGTAGATTTACTTTCGGAAACATTGCACCCGATCACAAAGAAAGATATGCCGCCTTTATCATCCTTGTTTGGCTGTCAACGTGTGGGTACTCTATACTTGTTTCCGGTACTGACTGGGTTTGTTGACGCAACTCGTGGATCATGCACAGTTTGGATATTCTGGAATATCAAGCACGAAATGCATCATTTTGTCAATGTCAGACAGCTTCATCTCATCGACCCCGTACACTCTCGCTCTGCTCAAGCGAACACGATCCTGGTTTCTGGCATTCCCTCCAAGTATCTGTCTGAAAAAGCGTTGGCACAGCTCTACTCGCGATTCCCGGGTGGTGTGAAAAAGATCTGGATAAATCGGTATGTCATTCTCTTTGGTGCAGGGGCGCCTATTTATACCATATATGTCCATATATTAGCGATTTAAAGGAGTTGCCGGCTATTTACGATCGCCGTCTCGCCGCCTCCGGGAAACTCGAGTCTGCTGAGACTACATTGCTTTCTACCGCAGCCAAGCTTCGTATCAAGGCACTCAAAAAACAAGGTGGCGATGCCGCATACCCCTCGGAGTCCGCGGACGACGCTGAACGTAATATTACTCTCGCTGAGAGGCTGGTTCCGCGTTCTAAGCGTCCCACCCATCGTCTTCCCATTAGCTTTTTGCCTTTCTCCCTCCCTTTAATTGGTGAAAAAGTCGACACAATCGATTGGTGCCGCAGCGAGATCGCTACAACCACCGGCTTGCTTCGCCAAGCTCGCAAGATTATTCCTCATGAAGCTTATGATCCAGATTCTGATGATGTGGCAGATGAAAAGGACACCTCGGAACAGCCATACCCACCTCTTAACTCTGCTTTCATCACTTTCAACCAGCAGATCGCAGCACATATGGCCTATGGTTCACTCGCCCACCATGCACCATACCACATGGCGGATCGGTACCTTGAAGTCTCACCGGAAGATGTTCTTTGGGGTAATCTCGGCATGAACCCTTATGAAAAACGTATTCGGATGACTATTAGCTATGCAGCGACCGCCGCATTGATCATCCTCTGGGCGTTCCCTGTGGCGTTTGTCGGTATTATATCTAACATTGAAGGCCTTTGCGTCCGCGCAAGTTGGCTCGCATGGCTTTGCAAGATCCCGAAAGTGGTTCTCGGTATCATTCAGGGTATCCTCCCACCGGTCCTGCTCGCGGTTCTCATGATGCTCCTTCCTATTGTGCTGAGGTTGTTAGCTCGCTTCGAGGGCATCCCGACTCGCACGGGACTAGAATTGAGTCTGATGACACGTTACTTCATTTTTCAAGTCGTTGTAAGTGTTACACGCTATCGAAACGGCATCCTACTCATCCCATAGGACCATAGCATTCATTCCTCATTGTTACCCTGAGTTCTGGTCTCATCGCAGCCCTTCCTGGGATCCTTCAGAATCCCAGCTCAGTCGCAAATTTGCTGGCAACATACCTACCCCAGGCATCCACTTTCTTCCTCACGTACGGTTTTGCCTATTATTACTGATTATCGATTCCTTATCGGTGTTCGACAGGTATATCATTCTACAAGGGCTTTCCGGATCCGCCGGTGGTTTCCTTGCTATTGTACAGTTGGTTGTGTATTACGTTTTGCTATTCATTCTTGGAAGCACTCCTCGCTCCATCTACAATATCAAGTTTGGTCCTCAGAGCGTTGCATGGGGTACCCTATTTCCTGGCATCACACTCCTCACCGTCATCAGTCAGTTTGCACATGCCTTATCGAATTACATTGCTAATGAATTGTATAGCTCTTGGCTACTCCATAATCTCTCCCATCATCAATGGTCTCTCTGTTCTTGCCTTCTTCTTGTTTTACCAGCTCTACAAGTACCTTTTCCTGTACCAATACACCCAACCACCAGCCACGGACACAGGAGGTTTGTTCTATCCTAAAGCCATTCAACATGTGTTCGTGGGTATGTATGTTCAGCAGATCTGTCTGTGTGCGCTCTTCTTCCTTGCTCGGGATGAGAATGACCATCCAAGCGCATCCCCGGAGGGCATTCTGATGGTGGTATTGATATTCCTGACTGTGCGCCCGAGTTCTTCATTTACTCTGCTTTGCATTTGCTGATGTCTAGCTTCAGCTCGGATTCAATATTCTGATTAACGACTCTTATGGTCCGCTCACTAGCGCGCTTCCTCTCAGCATAGCCGACAAGACCTACAAGGCCGAAGATCCCTCCGAGGATGATAGCGGTCGTGGGTCGGATGAAAAACGCCGCGATACCATTGACTCCGCCGTCGGCGTCTCCACCTCTTACCCTGGTCCTTCACATCCCCCCCAGTCGATTATCCAACGCACCCGTAGCACCGACTCGTCCGCCGATCATAAAGTCGATGCCCACTTTGACGATTTCCGCTTCACACAACACGGGGATGGGGCCGTGGACTATGGGTTTGCACACCCTGCACTCGCGCGTCCTCAGCGCGTAGTTTGGATTCCGGACGACACGCTCGGGTTGGGGAAGGAAGAGGCCAAAGCGAACGAAGCGTCGGGCGTACTGGCGACCACGGCAGGGGCGAGCATGAGTGAGGATGGGAAGGTGGAAGTCCGCGGGCCGCCGGTGGATCTGAACAAGTTTTGAAGGCGATCGAGTGTGGTGGCCCTTGAATGTTAGTGCGCGATCTCAAGTCTTACTGTGAACCTGGTTTTATTCTTTTCTATCCTCCGGCTTTCCATCACCCAAACTCAAATACACATAATATCTCAATGACTCTTCAGCCTTTTTTCTTGTATATAGCAGTCCACCTCTATTGTTCTAATTGTGTTATTGTGCTTTCTTGTAATGACGTCACGTACTAACACGCTCTCATGACCGATACCGTGATTTACCATATTACTATGGGTTACTTCATGTGCATGAGCAATGAAGAATGTGATGATGTGTGTACATTTTACGTACACAGCCGGCCCCACGTGAAACAGGTAGGGCCCAGCGAACCTGAAAACAGTTAGAGTAGTACTGACGGGTCCGTCCATACTTACAGAACCTGGCCAACGACTGCGGCATCCTTTGTTTCACGAGATTCGAATGTCGTCTTGCTTGCTGATGGGACCGCGTTGGAAGACGAGTGAGACACGCGCTGATCTCGTTTGGTATTCCCATACCCCATTGCAGACCGTACCTAAAGCAGAAGCAGAAGATCAGCTTCATTGGGGCCATCGACAATGTCCAGGATGCTGGCTCCTATCATTGCCAGCCACACACTTTAAGCGAGCCTGTGAGTGCGGCTTTTCCCATGCTCAAATAATATTGCGCCCGAGCCAGTGAGCCAGCAGCCCGAGTGTCCAACATCATCAGCGGATGACTCTGGATTATTTCACCGACCTTGAATTCGCATACAACTAGTATATCATCGAGAAAAGTATACGAAAACAAGCGTTCTTACAGACGCTGGATGACGACAACGACGACAGTGCGGTCCCATCCCTTGTTACCCAAGATTCGAACGTTGTTTCCTTTGTTGAAGGTAACCTGCGTCGTAGATGCCCGCGGGACATGAAATATACGCCGGAACTTGTCTTGAGTGACCACGAGGATTACTTGAAAGGACCGGGAGATGAAAACCTAATATCCAAGTCGTCTGCGAATCATTCCAGAGGATGAGGCAGCAGACCACAGAAACTATCATCGCGAGTCTGCCTTGCAGGGAACCGCCGAGTTCTGTTTACTACCCTATAATGTCCCGGTGTGCTCTTCAATCAGACACGGTCGTAGCTTGGTTGGGGCCAAGTCCCTGGCCCTGCTTGACTCGACTCCTTGGAGGTCCCACTTGAAACATTTGATTTTCGCGATGAATCTACAGTATGATGAACTAGTAAGCGTCGCCGATCGTTCCTTCCCGAGCATAGCGTGTTGTTCTGCTCGTAAATAAACATAGCCGAGCAAGTCATGAGTTACGGTTACCATTTCACGAAAGCAAGATCAAGGATTAAGTCGACAAAGGAGGGAATATTTACATAGACCGTTCTCCTCTCTTCCACGGGGTTCACCACGCAGCGGGCTAGCACAGAAATATTTTACTTAACTCTATCGGGCTAATAGCACATCGGTGAGTGCTGCATACCCTATATGAAACAGGTTCGTACCAGCGTCCATCCTTGGCAGGTGAATTAATGGTCTAGGGGGATTGATCCCGAAGCAGGCTTCGCCGAAAGCTTTCTCGCCGTCCTTTTGTGCCGATGAGTTTCTGTCGTAAACTGTCGACTCGCGAGCTTAGACTTACTAGGAGGAACCATACAGGGAATCAACGTTCGATATGCAGCAAAACATTGACAAGGGTGAACCCGACCGTGCAAGAGAGGACATAGAAAAGAGAAGCGCATTGCGATCGTGTGGGACTGGAAGACTTGAAGTGAGCTCGAGTGCCGTTCGGTGGATTGAGGCAACCAGTAGGGGGGTTTGTATCTTTCCACAATGCCTGGAATTGAATGCCAAAAAGAGCGCGTTTTGCCAGCAAATTGACAGGTACGTGAAGCTACGTGTGGCGAATCCACCAATCTCACTTGAGAGAACCGAGCTGCCAGGAAAATTGCATCCCTGCATATAACTCTAGGCTCGTACCCCAATTTCCTTACCGCCTCGAGGCTTCCATTCATGCCTTGTTGATCATGCCCGTGAGACATACACGCGTTCAGACGTGGACACAGAAGGCCAACCATCCATGATTCCGGCGAATCTTGGCACCTCTATGTCTGCCCGATGGTCCCAGAACCATGAATCTCATCATTTCCAGGCGTATTCCAGCTTTATTTCGACTATACGTTGTTAAGCGAGTCCAGGCATGACAGCCGCGAGTCTGTCTGTCATGATCGGCAGATATGTATACTTGACTACTGAGCTAGCTACCGCTCGAGTTCTCAACTGCAAAGGCGGATTATTTTTCTGAGTTTACAAACAAACAATGCATCAAGGGCATACGAAAACAGGCATTCCACACCGGCGTACGATTCCTATGGACACGCGTCGTCCGTGGATTAAACCAATGATATGTTATTACAGACTTACATATACTTGTGCGCTTGCGAAATGTTGTGAGTGATGGACGAGGATTCGACGACTAGTGAGAGCAGGAGAACAGACACGACCCGGAAGCCACCTCTAAAAGTCCAGATAATCCTTGCCCGCGCCCCAAGTTGGTGCGCTAGTCCCCGCTGTGCCATATGGATCCTCGGGTACTGCACCTTCGACGTCCTTGAACGAGAACTCACGCTTGAATTTTGCTTCGAGAGAAGAAAGCGTAGCGATGAGCTTCGTGCAAGCTTGCTCGAGGACAGCTTGCGGGGTGATGGTGCCGTCCGTCTGAATTTTGAGGAGGAAATGGGGGTGGAGTGGGTGCGGGACTTTGTAGCCTGCAAAGAGGACCTGAGGCATCGAGAGTACTTGGCTGTAAGACGTGTCGGTTGAGAGGTCGGGAAACTATTGCGATCACAGAGAGGACAGAGAAGCCGGAGGACGTACGCTCGGAGCATGTTACCCAACGTATGGTCCTGCTTGACGACTTTGAACGTGGCAGCGTTCGGAATTTTGGTGTCTTCTGTCACCTCGACACTGAGAGGGTACCCCGATTCATCCGTCGAGAATGAGCACGCAATGGTGGGCACAGGAGACTCACGGTTTTTCACCATCTTCGAGAACGTATAACTCGAACCGGTTTGGCACGTTCATGATGGTCGTTCACCCCAATTCGCGCGCTGGATGCCAATGGCGTATCCAGAGTCCCTGGAAGAGCAGCTAGCGTGAAAGCGGTCAGTGCGCTGTTCTAGAGACATAAGACGATCTCAGAGAAAGGTTTTGTTTTCACGACAAGGTTCATCGACAATAAATATGGGCTCGTGGCCCCATCATATTGATGTGCGTTAGTGGTGAATATCCTCACCTGGATGTTGTGTGGCGCAAAGCTGTAGATTCAAACTCCGACGTTGCTTGCCAGTCAACCCCGCTTGGTGGAGACAAGGTCCCCTGATATCGACAACCCTCCTCAAGGTCAGTCCTAGCCGTTTAGTGTTCTTTTCGTTCAGAATAAGGGTCTATATGATGGTGGATGTCGATCGGGTGCTTATATGCCCATCGTTGGTGGGGATGGATTGATGGATGAATCGAACGCTGCTCGGATGCACTGGGTGAATGTGCACTCATGCAGGTCTCTTTCGCCTTGTACAGAAAATGCCGACCCACCTCTCGAAGACTCGCAAACACCGCGGCCACGTTTCTGCCGGTTACGGACGTGTTGGGAAGCACCGCAAACACCCCGGAGGTCGTGGTCTCGCAGGTGGTATGCACCACCACCGGTATGTCTCTCGAATATGATTGATGGATAATGTACAAACGACGTCCACCGGGATATAGCATCAACATGGACAAGTACCACCCTGGTTACTATGGTAAAGTGGGTATGCGCCGATTCCACTTGACACGCAATGCGCAATGGCGGCCGATCATCAACGTCGACAAGCTGTGGACGCTTGTACCTGAGGAGGAGAAGGAGGGGCTGAAGGAGGACTCCGAAGTTGTCCCAGTCATTGACACTCTCCAACATGGATATGGAAAGGTGTTGGGCAACGGAAAGTGAGTGAATGCGAGACCCGGATTGGCGTTATCTGACGGTCCGTATAGACTACCAAAGTTGCCATTCATTGTAAAGGCACGATTTGTTTCCCGGAAAGCTGAGTGCGTGTCTAGTTCTTCTCGTGGACGTGTACTGACTGCGTGGACAGGGCCAAGATCAGGGAGGCTGGAGGGGTTGTCTCGCTCATCGCATAGTCACTACCTTTTTCTACTACTATGTCCTAGTATGATCACCCAAAATAGTGTGCCGAGCAGCCGTCGACTCCGAAAGACGCTGATTGGTTAGTTTGTATCCCGGATGTGTGGGCCCTTGTGAGAGCCACTGATCGTCCAGAATGTCGACCATCTCGACCTGGTGTGGGTTTTCTTCCCTCGACCATTCCATCCCCAATTCATACCTGCTCTCACAGATCATAACCAGTATTCCACCTGGAATCGCACCCGCCGCATACAGGCCCCCCCTTTTCTCGCCCGCACCGACGCCAACACTTCCCGCGCTGCCGCTGCAATGGCCCAGAACGGCGCCGTCCTCGTCAATATGGCACCCGCGGACAACACGGGCAAGAAAGAGTCCAAACAGCTCTTTGGGCCCGACATCGGCGTCCTCAACAACACCCCAGCATGGACAAACTCCGTGGGAAAGAACGCTGCTGCGGACTCCCTCTCTGCGGACGTGATCAAGGGCTGGATAGCGAAGAGCAAAGAGGTCGTCCTTATCTACCCTCGCCTACACTCTAGATCTAACCCACTCGCAGCCCTCGCAGCCCACGACCACCCTCCAGGCGCTCGTCAACCTCAAGCGTCCCACACTCCGTCTCGTCCCACTCACGATCGCACCCGGTGATGATCCTGACCAAGCAGACTCCCACCACCACCATGGCCTGGAATTCGAGTACGACTGTGACGCTCCAAAGTGCCAAATCGATGTCAATGTGATCCTCCCTGCCGATCACCCGCTTGCCGAAAATGTCGACGCCCGAGGCTTCTCCCGCATCCTCGTCTTCCACTCCATCGTCGACGGTGGTTTTGGTAAATTTCTTAAATTAGAGGAAGATGCTACTCTAGAGCTGGGTAGATTCGAACAATCTACTCCCTCGGAGGACGCCACGCCAGAGCAGCCCCCTGCTGACGCCCAGGCCACAGGACCTGCCATCACAGCCCCTCGAAACGGCCATCAGAGAAAGCGCTTCACTGCCTTCCGTTTCCGCAAACGCTCGGGTGATCGTGCTGCATCTGGCCCCGCCTTGGCCGTCGTCGATGCTGACGTTTCCAGCACCACTGCGGACTCTGAGAAGGATAAGGGCGCGAAGGGCGACATGCAGGAGGGTGTCAGGGTCACCATCCGTCTGTCCGCCCTAGACGAGGAAGGCATGGACGTGCCCATCGTCAATGAACAGATCACCTATCTTCATATCGTCCGCGTGGGTACGCCTCCCGCCGCTGGCGAAGAAGATACCAGGCCATGGGTTGTCAAAGTTATCAAGCGCGAGGCAACGGTTGGTGTCTATCATCCACCCTTGCAAACTATCTTATCCCGTCTGGCAGATTGGCCCGCATATATTCCATCTTCACGAGATCTATGGTCTTGCTCCCCAGTCGTCTACTCCATCCCACCCTCACACCTCTTCTCCCACAAGCACAGATGCTCATACTTATCCTCCTGCTGCGAGTCCTTCTACACCCGCAGCTGCTCACGAGGATGAACCTTCTTCAGAGTGTCTACTCTGTCTCTCTTCGCCTCGCGAAGTCATCCTCCTCCCATGTCGTCACCTCGTTGCTTGTAAGGAATGTGCAGTCAACATGGTCGAATACGGCGCGGGAGGCAATATTGTGCACACTGGGGATACCAATACGTCCGCGAATGCCGGTGAGGGCGCTACTGCTGGAGAAGGGGGCGGTGGCGCCGCAAATACCGCCGGTGTAACCGAGGGAACCAACCCCCCAACTGTTCCGCCTCCGAACCCGCGCAGAAAACGCAAGGCCAAGGGGTGGTTCTGTCCTGTTTGCCGACAACGTCAGTACTGCTTTTACTCTCATTTTATTTTCAGGAGGTTGACACCAACCTGTTCCATTTGACTATGCAGCTTACACGTCGCTCCTTCGCATTTCTACAACGCCACTCACGAAGGATATTTCGGATGATGAGAACCATCACTCTGCCTCCATCGACGAACCTGAGAATGATCAGGAGCAGGACGAGCGGGAACGGGAGCAAGAGCAAGAGCAAGAGGGTGCCGAGGAGAATAACGGTGCTACTCCTGCGAACGGAGACCCGCTCACCGCGTCCGGCGGCGTGATGAATACGTTGCGTTCTGGACTCCGTAACCTCGCGATCGGCAGCTCAACTCGCCTGGAGAGTGACACACTCCCGAGAGACGTCGAGCGTGGACTTGGGTCCGAAGCCGTTGCCGCTTGACCACGCGCGGTATGACACGACACGACACAAACTTGGACGGATGACTATGATTTTTTTCTTGTACTCTCCTCCCCACATGATCGTGCTTGCTCTCAATGCGTGCATTGTTGTATTCTTCGTTCTGTCGAGGCAAGTGAGCGTTGGTATAGTACTATGTATGCGTGAGACGTTGGACCCGGATTTGTCGTCACTCTACTCGAATAATTCAGACTCCCCATTCTTTTTCTTATTTATTGCTCGATCTTTATCTATGATTCAATGTCACATTCCTAGATTTGCGAAGACTCGATCGGGATGAACTCCCGTTTTCCCCCCTCGGAACTTGGTGACCAATCAAGACATCGTTGCGGTGATTGCAGTCGTCATAGTTATCCTCCAATGAACTACTGTTCCATATTGCCAGCGGGTTCAACGAAAATGAGGGATGGACGAAAAGGAATCTGGGGTAAAGTGCGTGAAAAGGTGCCTGCAGGAGGCTGAGTGCACGTTGCACTCGCACATGGTAGCACTGCCTAGCAGTGCATCATGCAGCACTAGAACACGAGTGCCCGTCCCACTCAGCAACTCATACCCATTCTATGGAATTGGCGAAAAGAATCGTGCGTGGGGTTGCATCCGTATCCCACCGCGTCATCGGTGCAGCGGATGAATATGCTAGTCGCAAGAAATTCAGGAACGTCCAATCCTGTCACTTTCGACTGGAGAAAGAGATGCAGAAGATATTTGTTGCCGCTGAGAGCATTCTGGGAATCCTCGACAAGTCCTCTCTCCCGAATGGCCCTCCACTCGATGATCGACTTCAGGAGTGGTTTTCAACCGACGAGCTATCCACGTGTGTGGACACGTTGGATCAGATGGCGGGGATGTTCCACAGCGATAACTGCACGAGTAGGGCATTTGACTATACGACTACCCACCGTTCCTCAATCCCGGAAGACAAGATCAGCGCCGCCCTCAAGCTGTTTGATTCTCAAAGGAGTTATTTTCATTTCTTGTTGACGACGGATGTCTGGTGAGTTTTCGACTGGAGTTTAGATTCTCCGCTTATAAATAACACGATTCCTTAGGAATTGCGAGGAGCCTCAACAAGAACCACGAGCACGAAATTCGGCCCACGCGCAGGCTGGATCAGTTGTTCAACCGATACCTGAGCCAAACATGAAGTGAGTGAACAAAAGCCATGCTTTGTGCCGGAAGCTCAAGCCATTTAGTGGCGCGATCGCAAGTGGTATTTCGAACACTGTGGCAACCTATCAAACGTCTGCTGAAAGGAGGTTGGAGTATTGTACGTGCATGACATGTATGTCATATTCACCCGACGGAAACTGACCTGCACTCACAGTGAGGAAACTGGACGACGTCCTGCGGTGGCTTGACGGATTGAGTTGTGTTGTCAAACAAGAAGAGATTCTATCCTTGCGACAGCCGGATACCTGCACGTGGTTGAGTTCCACGCCAGAATACAAGTATTGGAGAGATAGTGATGATTCATCCTTGTGGTTGCATGGAAAACGTGCAGTGTTCAGCCCTATTTGAAAATATTCTTGGCTGATATGATCTATTCGTAGCCGGTTGTGGCGAAACAATATTGGCGTGCGTTCGCGGCTTGCGTCACATATATGTGCTCATTCTCATTCTAGATCGTTCGTGATCGATTGACTCCAAAACGAGCACTTGGATGGAGTGACTTTGGCATTCTTCTATTGCGACTTTCGAAATGGTCGCTCTACGAATTCTGCCGAGGTGATGCGATCTCTCCTCTGGCAGTTACTCCGTCACGCCCGTGACAAAAGCGTCGATCTCAGAGCGCTGGTGGACGATTTGGTCAGAGAAAAGGATGGTGGCACACCCCTTGTCACTAACATCAAACGTCTCGCTACCTTTTTATCACATACAGCAAAACGCTTCAACCATCAGCCATTGGTTGTAGTTGACGCCCTGGACGAGTGCAAGGACGTTGAAAAACTCCTCGATGGTCTTCTCGTCTTGGCTAAAGAAGGTTTGCGACTTTTCGTTACCAGCCGGCCCCTCTATGTCATCAAGGATGGCCTCCGTGCTTTCACTTTTATATCCATGGATACATTGGTAGGTGCGGTCTCGTTGGATATCGCGTTACACGTGACGAGAGAACTGGATTCTCGTCGACGGTTAAGAGACCT
>JBBPJV010000684.1:0-17071 GCA_038088915.1 Sutorius aff. eximius
TGGCACAGCTTGGTCTGTGCACAAGCCCTTGGCATTATATAAAGCCTCAGGGTCAGGACTAGCACCCCTAGTCTTGTCAACCTGGGAATCACCTAGAGTAATGGGGGTGGCCTTAGCTGCTATATGCTCTCACTAGTGTGTGACCTCATACAGGACTGTCCCCTCACTATATCACACAACATTGCTGGGTGTCATAACCAGTCCTCTCTATTATCACATCAGGTAGTGGTTGCTGTCAGGCCAGGACCCCAGGCTGGGGTTAGGGGTTGAGCCCCTGGACTTAGTTTCGACTTTGTCTCAATGGCTGAATAGGCTCTTATCTATGATGTCATAGGTCTAGACCAGTCACATGGTCTGACATCATAGAGTCTGGGCCCTAGTCATGTGATTGTGAGAATAGAGGAATAGGGGTGAAGTCATGTGACTGTGGTGACAAAATATAAAGAAAAAGAAATGTAACTATGAGGGTTTGAATCAAGAGTTTAGAAATTTTAAATACATATCATAACACTGTCAACCTCTGTACCTGGGAACTTTGTTCACAGGAGACAGAAGAGAGTAGAAGAGGCTTCAAGCAGACTCTACAAGTGCTGTACCAGTGAGTATATCTCACTGAGCATACTGATCCTTGTATTCTGTTCCTTCACTTGATCTTTGGGACCGTGAGACAGTGTTCCTCTCACACCACTGGCATTAGCCCCAGCCAGTGGACTCAATGATCACCTCAGACATTGGAACATCTCCTGGGTGATTTTATCCCACATTTCCAACAGATATGACCACTTTTGCAAGTCTGAGTGGTCAGGGGATCACCCATTTGTTCTTGCTATCAAATATTTATACAAACTAACTCATATGCACTACTATCCTCAAATCCACTTTCATAATGCCCTCTTCCTCATTTGAGTGGAGATTGATTTATGACAGTGTGACAAACCATAACTATTTGTGACATTAGTGTGACTGCTGAAATGAGCCTTGGCCCTGCCAAAGTTATGGGATAGCATAGTACATGCAGCAGAATAATCGACAAAACACAGAAGGAATCAGATGAAAAGTGTTGGTTACTATCTGGTACATACAAGTTTTGGGTATTCATGCCCTAAGAAAGTGAAAAGCTTCCTTGAATCCTTGAACCATCTTATCTGGCTTTATTTCAATGTTGGGTTCAAGACATGTACTAGTGGTCAAAGAAGCTGATCTGGTACACCAGCTTTGATCAATTTTCAATTCTGAATTCACAGTGTCCTACTCACCATGATGCTCAAATCTTAACAACATGATGTCAGAGACAATACTTATCCAGGCTTTGTCCTCATTTAACTTCACCTGTTCCTTCTCGATGGATTGGCATAAGCATGACCTTGCATAACCTGACACACCACTCGCTGTTTCCTTCGACATCCCCTCGCGCTGCTGTACCTCGACCATCGTGGTGTTTCGGATGCACTGATTCTTTTTTGAAGCGAACATGGTATTGGAGATGTTGAACCGTCCCGCTCAATGGGGATGATGACTTGACTACTCAACGTGGCCGGGTGATAATCCGAACAAGTGCAGTCATACATTCAAAGATATCGTCATTGGTGATTAAGTTCATCAGGTAACGAAATCCCTTGACCAACTTTGACTCAAGCCTCTTGAGCGCCGGTCGTCAACGTAGGACGAAATAACCGATGACATCGGATTTGCAAGGTGGACCCACCGGATGGAAAAAAATGGTCGATTGATTGATCACCGCAGACTTTCACCGCGTAGAAAAGCGAACAAATTCTCCGCCGCACTCCCTCAGATCCGAAACAGACCACTCCATTCATGTTACATCATGATGCATTCTGAAGGGCGCACTATGATACGTCAATATCGCTTCAACTTCTCTCATTCGATCTGCGTTGGAACAACCTCCTGAAACTCCGTCACTAAGGGTTTGCTGTCGTCACTCACGAATTAACCGCGGATTTTGATACCCCCCGGCACATCAGTCATGCCACTGGACCACGAGTGCACGATGAACCACCTGAACGGTAGAGACGCAATGTCTATTTCTAGTTTCGTTTATTCTCACAATGGGTTGCCCGGCACATCCGATTTTCGCTACACGGTTATATTTGTCATGTAGATCAGTAGCTCATGACCATGCCTCAGATGCTCACAACATGGTAGTTCACGTACTCGAGTCTGCGCCGGCGTCAAGGTATGGCCAGCCGAAATCATAAATACAGTAACGTCATCGACCAGAAAGCGAACAATGGAAGTTTTTCAGCCCGTGGAAGAGCCCCGCTTCGACGGATCTTGAGCCTATTGGGTCACGGTTTGAGGCTTCTCCATTCATCTCGGAGAAAGATCACAAAGCACTTCATGATTCAATCTCCTTGTCCGAGTCAAGCCTTATTCCCAAAAGGGAGTAATTTCGCTTGTGACTCTCACTCTGGTTCCCAGTGCTGGTTGGGATTCACAGCTACTCCCCACCAACGGGCACACAGCAGCCTAGGAATATCATTTTCCTCATCTTTGATCCGGTTGGTGGTGAAGTAAAAACCCATTCTAGAAACCGATTCCAGGAGAAATGTCTGGTTCCGAACTAGATGCAAGTTTCCAAGCCAACGTTTACGTCCATGCATCCACAACTCGTCCATCACGATTAAGCCCGTAACGAGTACCGTAATTATTGGAGGTGTCACATCAGGTCTCACCATAGTATTCCGAACATCAGCTTAGGTATGTGGAAGATATTGTAAGTATTAGCAGAATTCGGCTCGATGGAATTCCGATTTGAAGGATATCGGTTGCTTGTTCGGTGCAAGCTTGCATAACCTGGCATGCGAGGAAGATACCTCATTCAGTCTTGTATGACTCAAGGCGCACATAAAAGCCAGTCCTCTCGACTTCGATCATTCAGACCTATTCCATCCATCCGCATACAACAATGGCAAGACCACAACCCGGAACCTACTACATCGTCAATATGCAGCAGGACTACTCCACCGCACAGTCACTCGCTCTCACCTTTAACGGCCAAGACAACGTCGTGACCGTCACTGATTTCATCCAAGATCCGTATGCGGAATATCAACAGGCTCGTCCAATTTTTTTAACACCGAATTCATGATTTGAGATACGGGTCATCCAGTGGGTTGTCGCCAACTTCGACGACAAAACTCAGAGCGTCTCTCCCTTGGTCGATCAGAATCTCGAGATCGCAATGGGGGACGGCGTCCTCGTGACCCTCTCCCCCCACAGCTACGTCTGGACCATCAAGGAGTTTGCCACAGATGAATACACGTTCGTATTTCTCTCTAATGTCCGAGCTTCATGAGTGAATGATGCGATCTATTTTCAGTGTGCAAGATGGCGGTGAAACGGTCAACTGGTACCTTAAAGAGAACCCGGAAAATATGGAGCAAGTGAGTTTCGGCCCTGCTCCTGGCACCGGAACGGAGTTCTGGAGGTTTGTCCCCGTCTGAGCTACAACAGAAGCAATCAGTTGGATCGCCTGCTGTCAAGCCTCCTCGGGTGTTCAACCAATGGCTTGATGGCTTGTTATTAAGTCTCATATACCCAGCTACCTTACATAACAGTACATTTGTCAGAGTGTTTACGGTAGATGCGAGATTGCAAACCAACTGTTTTCTTTTTTACATTCATGCATGGTTGCGATCATTGATGCCCCCTGAAATGAATAATGCAACCAAGTACATGCTGACCGGGTTTACCCTAAGGAGGCTGCCACTAGCAGACAGGACGTCGCCGCCTGTTGCTTCAATACATATTGCAAGTGGCAACGTTGGGCAGTCCTTAACGCAGCAATGACCTAGATCCTTAGTGACGTACGGGGAATTCCAGGAAAGCAACAGGTGTAATTTCACGAGGGTGCCAAGAATAGCATTTGGACCCTTTGCATGGTTGGACTATCTATAAGTATTAGATGTCTCAAGTTGTCTCGAGGCCATATCTTATTGTCGAGGGACCTAGCATGCATGCCTCCCGCCCCACGAGGCATTTATCTGGATGAGAAATATAGTCTGGAGAACTGCAACGGATAGTGGAGTATACTTGTTATGTGAGACATGTCGGTATTCAAAGCGTTCAAAGCAAAAAGTAGGGTGCAGGCATAGTGTTGGTGGGCTCCCTCGGGGCAAGCAGCGGGCCCCTTCATGAAAGGTTCTCAACGACGATAGTCATGCGGGTCCCTCCAGTCACGATGGCAAGAAAGCCGAGCTAAGCCTTCTTCTCAAATGCACGAGCCCCCCCGAGAGCAGTGATTGCACCGCCTGTGGCCCACAACCGGCTTTATTCTTTAATGAAGTGTGCAAGGCTTGGTTGTGTATACGTGTTTTCCGGGCAGTCGCGCCAAAAAGCCCCTGGGGTGGACCAGGACAAATGGAAGCACCCATCCTGAGCCAGCATGACAGCATGGTCAATGGCGTTCACCACTTACCGCCAAGTTCTCAGATTTGATTTCCGAGTCTTTGCTGGTTACCATGGTACTTTCTCGGCGTAGTAAATCGGCAGCCTTGAACCTATGTAAGTTGCGCTGCGCTCATGCTTTACCTCCGTCCGCAGACTATGGGGGCTCTGTGGTGCCGAGATTGAACTAATGAGTACATTTCCAGTCTCCTCCATCGAGTTTTCTGCCATGTCGTAACTCGCATCCTGCTTAGCCTGAATCATAAGCTAATCCACACGGAAAGCCGTCCAGATACGAATGGGGCAGATTGGCACACGAAAGCCGTTCTTGGGTGCCACCGACTGCCAACAACAATACTTTCTGCAGTCGAAGGGCTCGTTCTCTGGGTTGACGGACAGGATAAAGTCATGCTCCAGTGACACTGCGATCAAAACTTAACACATTCATCCCGGAGGAAAGAAGGTCACATCGACCCCGAGTGCTTCCTCAGTCAAAATCTGATAGGCCGGAATCAGCAATCTCATTTCGCTTACGGCCCATATGCTTGTTTACAATGGGTTTACAGGATTTGTCGGCGTTTGCTGCCGGTTTTCGCATCCCGTGTCGCCTACCAACTCGGGGACGACTGAACTTCGTACAAGACCTAAGTGCGGGTTCTTCACCAACCGGATAGGCGAGTAGATATACCCTGCTCTTCATTAATCACGGACAAACTGAAGCAGTGAGACCTGTCCCATGGATTTATTCTGGGAAATATCTAATGACTCCGTTGATTGGATGCGAGGTCGTAACGTCAAACTTTGGCGTCCATCAATGCATCCACGATGGGGGACCATGGACCATAATGAAGACCGTGATCATTAAATGCCCTTTCTAAGCCCACACTTCGGCTTAAATGTATGGAAAGACACGTAAATAGTAGCACAAGTCGATGGAAGTATGACGAAGAATACTTCGGTGCCCGCATGCACATGTCTCAGATCCGAGAAGGACTACCTCATTCTGTTTTGTATAGGTTCAAGGCGCATATAAAGGACGGTGCTTTCAGCATTAATCGCTCATACCCGTTCCATCCATTCGCATACAACAATGGCCAAACCAGACCCCGGAACCTACTATATCATCAATACGGCCAATAGCTACTACACTCAACAACCCCTCGCTCTCACTTTTGACTCCCAAGGCATCAACCTGGTTGTCGCCGACTTCGTCCAAGGCATGCCTTCTCAAGAGGTTCGTTCAATTAATGTCCAGATCGATGATTGAGGTGCTGATCACGATTCATGAAGTGGGTCGTCAGCAACTACGTTGACGGGAAGACACAGAGCGTTTCTCCCCTGTCCTCCCAGAGTCTCCAGATCGCGATGGGGAGTGGCGTCCTCGTGACCCTTCCAGCCTACAATTATGTCTGGACCATCAGGACAAGTGACACGAATGACACGAATGTATACACGTTCGTCCATTCCCCCTACTGTTTGAACTTTGTGTGATGGATGACGCCACCGGTTTTCAGCGTGCAAGACGGCGCCCAAACGGTCTTCTGGTACCTCCAGGAAGAGCCCCGGGAGGCGGAATTCATCAGTTTCGGCTCTAATCCGGATGCCAACACACAGAACTGGAAGTTTGTCCCTGCCACATGAGCCATTTCCCAAAAACAAGATCGTTTATTGAACACTCTCTGACGCCGCACATGCTCGCCAACACCTTCACCATCAACCCATAATGTTATGCAACGGTATACTACTTGGCTGCTCATTGTACATAGCCTTATGTTTCACAACTTTACTTACCCCGTAAGCACACTGTTAAATAATAGAAAATGAGCGGGTTCCCAATAAGTGATAAACAGAACTTATAAAACTCGACCGATTGTCCCTGGATCAGCGCTGTTTCCCACTGACCCTGAGACCATCCAGCGCTCTATCAATTCCCCTCTGCATCGTATATGATCGTATGGATTATCCTTAGTGTGAAGTGGATCCCCGAATCTCATCGGCAATGCTGGCCTGATTGAGTACATACTCCGGAGTTCGAGGCTCGACCAACTAGCCGTCAGCTGATCGAGTAAATACCCTTCTCTTGGTCTGTGAGTCGTGACCCGGGCTCGTAGAGGCTCGCTCGAGGGTGAAATATCTCCTGCTGCACTACAAGTGAGGTCGCAAGTCCGAGACAGCGTCCTTAACGTCCATGGTGCGCAACGAACGTCCCCGACCGTTGGCGACCGCTAAGTGGAACTCGATTGGATCCGAGTCGGATGAAGGAGCGCCAACTTTTCCGCTTGTTGTGCAGTATGGACAAGCTGGAATTCCCAAAGTTGTATGGGTGGGTAGACGCCTTCCGAACGACCCGGAGTCTCGGACATCATCCCCCTTCGATCCCAAATGCGTTATAGTCTTGCCTCATGAACATAGGGTGAGCACAGAAGCTGGTAGGACACCAGCATCGATCGCTTAAACCTGGCGTCACATCCTAATTGACTCACAGGACGGATGAAATCACCACACCGCCAACAAGGCAACGGTCATATTTCAGCCAAAAATCGCACGCAGCGAGCTAAAACCCTATCGTAATCGAGGAACAAATCCATCCCGGTTTTTCGGCACGTTCAACTGCTGACGGCCCCACTAGTACTTGCTCTTATAAATCCCGGCCCCTAGTGCGCAAACCGCGATCCAAACGGTTCCTCCAATTCGTTTGTTATCGACTGCACGCCGATTCGAGGACAGATCATCCAATGGATCGTCAGCGACTACAAAGACGGCATCGCATGGGTGTAAGTTATACACGTTCGTATTTGGGGACCTACGCAAGCTGAGCCACGAGGCAGTCGTAGGATTTAGTCTATGCATGAGAAGCAAAATGAGCGCACCCATGTAAAATCCTCCTTCTGCCCACTTCGCGTTCCCTTCATTTCCTCTAGTGTTCCTCCAGTGTAGTCCTCGTTACGCTCCTTCATTCGCGCCCACCCACCACGCCCTCTCACAGGCGGCGGACAGCTCCCCACACTCATCGTCCGACTCGTCGTTCGAGCTTTGCTGTTCGGCACCCATCCCAACCCTCACAGCTCACTCCCCCGACACTCTAGCACCCAGCTTCAGGCCAGAAAAAGCCTATTTTTCGCCCACCTATTTCCTCTCTCCTTCCTGTTACAGGTCCTTTGTTAGATCTCGACTACAGACAAGCCGTCCTTGCAGTACACGACCAATATCTATATGTAGTCCACCCAAGCATCGACATGCATAGATCTCCTTCCTCGCCCAGGTTGACGTCACTCAAACGGCGTTCTGGTACCTCCATGGATCCGGCGTCCATCTATGTATTTCAGCACTGACAGTGGCGAGAGGCCGAATCGACGGGAAATTCATTCCACAAACACTCGGATTGTTCTATCGAGCCTCCGATGCTCAACCAGAGCTTGATTTCCGGATACCCAACGGCGAACCGAGCTTAGTATGTGCTGTACTTTCCCCTTGTATATAAGATATCAGTGATTCGAACACATCTCACGCGATTCAAGTTGGTTGCATGCGTGCATTGCGAATGATACTTGGAATTTGTGCGACTCTGCGTTGAATACAGTGCAGGTAAAAGTAAAGTGTACAGGTAGCTGATCCGATAGCGAACCCAGGGCAAGGAAAACGACGACAAGCGGGATGGGTAGCGAGCAGGAATAGCAGGCGAAAGCGTTTGGACTTGTTTGCATAGGTAAAGGAGAAGGGAAAAAAGTCCATCGTGACGCGGTGACAAAAAGAAAAACGGACGGAGAGCGTCGCAACACAGTTTCAAAAGCGCCGATGAAACTCGACCGGTGGTCAACGTGCTCACCAGCCAGCTTCGGCAGCCTCTCGGAGGAGCACGACGTCTTGCGAGAGGTCTGCGCCCTCCTCGGCGGCGTCTTCAAGGAATATATTGAACATTTTCGTCCCATCCCCAAGGACGTTCTCTTTGGGAATCCAGGTCGCCTCGTTCATCGGGTATCTGAACCAATCACGAGTCAGCGCTGCCAGCCAACGAAAAGAAAAGAAAAGCCAGATGGAAGGTCAGGAAACGAAGCTCGGCTAGCTTACCCCTCCCACTTTGCCAACCAGAGGTAGATATAGCCCTCGGTTTTCTTCCGACCGACGAGCTTCTCGACAAAGTAAAGTTCCGCTTCTTCGGTCACTTGAGGTTCGGGGCAGTCGGGACGCCCACAACAATCTTCGTCATTCTTAACGGTCTTGCGTCTCCCACCCTCTGGTCATAAATGTCTCAGTCACGAATACGGAGCGAAATATGCATTTTTGCGACACACTTTGAACACTGAGAGACCGACCGCCATTCAGCGATCGTGGTCAAACGTAGTCATCGAATGGAACTCACCGGCATGTGGGGCACATAAACAAGGCTGAAGGCTCGAGCCTCGGATCCGCAGGCTTGATTGACACACACCCATAGTGGAACCACATCCCACAGCTTATCAAATCAAAACTCGCGTCAATCGCACAACAGGGTGGAACATACTTGTCACATTGAATAAACTTGGATGTCCAAACCGGACTCAGAAAATCCACTTTGAACAGGGGTCAAAACGACATACCTGGGCATCCCACTGGCCGAACACGCTCGGAAGTTCTGGCCACTTCACACCGACTTGGAGTTTCGCGTCACGTTCCTCCCCTTTCGTCTGGGACGACTTGACGTGGCGCGCGCCACGTGGAGTCGAACGGGCCGACTCCGCGGGAGATGATACTGGCGTCTTCGTCGCATCGCTTTCCTGCGTGACCTTTCCCCCGTCTCGGCCAGGCTTCTTAACACGAACAGAGGGTTGTGTGATCGACGCGGGTGGGTGTTCCTGTTCCAGCGCCACGGCCACGATTCGGCCATTGCGAATGTGGTACTTCATAGTCGACTTTCGTCTTCTTGAGCTTAACCCCCGCTTCGGCGGCGCTGGACGGTCGTCGTTCTTCGGGTTCACAGCATGCGTCTCCTCGCCTCCACCGTGCCCGCTCTGCCTTTTCCGCTTTTTATTTCCCTTGTTAGACACAAGTGGTTGGGACGTCGCGTCTCCCGTGTGCTCTCCTGCACCGTCCACGAGGCCATCGTTCGTAACGCTGATCGATGTTGACGTACTCGGCGCAGTCGTCGCCGCTCCGATCCCACAAGGCGGTGCGCTCGCAGACATCCCCAAATCCTCGTGTGAGGTGTCAGTACCCACACCGCATAATCGACCCACCCCGGTGGACCCAGTGGAAACCAGCTCACCCCGCCCATTCGGCGTGGCAGCGCCCCCAGGAACACTACCGCTCGCTGCCCTCGCTCGCTCGACCCCCGCCACCTCCCCATCGTCGTCACCCCGCTTCCTCTTCGCACTTCTGATCATCCCAGGAAGCTTCAAATAAATTTTGGGCGGGTCCCGCCTCGCGAGCGACACAAGCTCTGCCAACGACGCGTTCGGCCCACCCGCAGGACACCCATTCACGCCCGTCGCTTCGGAGGCGGCACGTCCGGCGGACAAAGTGCGCGTGAGCGTGTCAGCGCGATACGGTTCAGAACGGCGCGCCTTCGTATCCCTTACGTGGGGTTCCGAGGTGGGCACGGTCATGCGGGGCTTCTTGCGGCTGAGCGTGGTGTCCTGATCCGCACCTTCACCCTCGTCGTTTTCGTGGAACGCATGCGTAGCACGTTCTAGGTCCGTATCCTCGAGCGAGGAGAGCGACCTGCTCGAGACCGGCAGTGGGCCTTGTGATCCAGGTTCGCGCAGGGGATGTATGCCCGTGGGCCCATGCAGCACAGATGGGTCGACGGCAAGCACCCCCGGCACCACCGTGGATGTATGATCGATGCCAGCATCGTCCACACATGTCGACGTCGCCACCGAAAGCTGCTCCGGATGAACAGACGGAGTACGAGAGGGATACATCAATGGGAGGGACGCCGAGCCTAGGGAAGGCGTCGACATGGTAGACGGGCCAAACATGAACGTGGTCGACACCTCGTCTTCGTCCTGCATTGGACGCGAAACAGATGACTCGGAGGATGTTGCGTAACTTGAGGGTGCCCTCAAAGTCGGGTGCGAAGGACGGTTATATGGAGATGAAAAACTAAACCCGTACGCATCTGTTGGGAAATATGGGGGACCATTGTCGTTGGCGTAAGGATGGTGCGAGGGCTGCCCGATGCTGGACTGCTCTGCTGACGGCACTTCTGGAACTTGAGACGAATCTTTGTAGGAGGTAGCAATCGACCGTTGCCCGTAGATGACGTCCACATCAGGCGCCCCCGTGTTCACTGCAGAAATCGATTCCTCGACGCCCATCCGATTGGTTCGAGGGCTCGAGCTTGCGTCGTTCGTCGGAGCATCCGCGCCAATCTCATTGGAAGCGTCGTCTCCACAAACCACCGTCCTCCTCGCATCATCATCATCCACGGAATCCTCCCGCTCTTCTGCAACCTCCGGGGCCGCTACCGGTCCACTCACCGCGCCAGCATGTTTCCGTGAAGGCAAACCCCCATCAGTTGGTGACGGGGTAAGCAAGGGAGGGGTCAAAGGTGACAACGCGGAAGACCCTCCGACGGAGCCCTGCCCACCCAACCTCCGATCTCCACCTTCCAACGTCACCCGACCTTCCCCAACGGACGGCTCCGGTGTCAAGTGTGGGGGTGTCAGTATAAATGGGAGGTCTCGAGGAATACAAAGGCGCGAAATGATCGTTGGGACTGCTGGAACGCCGTGCTCGCGTGTCAAGTTACCGACCAACCAGGGCTCGCGGTCATCGGCAACAGCCTCGGAAGGCGGAGTGGGAAGACCAGAGGTCAATCCCTCACCATCCGCTTCGACTGGGGGAGACTGTCGACAATGCCTGGGCGTGGCAGGTACAGGCCCAGGAGCCGACTTCGCCCCGCCCGTAACCGCAACCCCATCGCCGTCTGTGTCAGAAGTCGCCGGCTCCGCATGCGACTGCACCGGGCAACCTACTTGTTCCCCAGAGCCTAAAAGAACGGGCAAAGATATTGGCGTTGAATCAATGCTACTTAGAGGGCTCAACGAATTGAGGGGCGTTCGCGAGCTGCCATACGGCCCTAACTCAGGGATTCGCATCGATGAATCAAGGCCATCGGTTGTGAGAGAGGGGATTTGGGGTAATAAACTTTGGTCGATATCGGTTGGAGATGACGGGACCCCCTTTGCGTTGCTAGCACCGCTGGTTGTAGGTCTGGCCGAAATGTCTAGAGAACCAAAAGCCGCCGGTACGGCAGTCGGCCTAACCCGCTGCGATGTTGAACTTTCGGCCGTCGATCCAGTCGGGGAAGACGGCAAAGGAATGGCAGGTATTGTGCGTGCGGGTATCTGGGTATCTGAGATCGCCAAGCTGCGAGGCGGGCGATCGCCATCATTCTGAGGGGTCTGAGCATCTGCGGGACCATTTGTTGTAGTGCTAGTTGCACTAGTGGGGGTGGCATCGGGTACGAAGCGAGCGAAATAGTCGGCAGTACATGTACCCAGTCGTGCTAGATTATCAAGTCAGCAATTGCGCCGAAACATAAGGAACGCATCAGGAACGACCAAGAGAGGAAGGATATATGAAAGATCATCCTCCGAATAGAGAGGATCAGAAGACAATCCCCCAATCCTTGGTAGACGAAAAGGTTAAAATAGCCTCAAATCAGAGGGGTGCCTGGAAGATAAAAAGCTCCACGCATATATGCACAAATACACTACACAGAATTGCAGGGGTGAGATGGAAGCGAGACTCACCAACATAATTAGTAAATGGCCCAAGCGCTGCTGCAGAAATAACAACATGAGCTCGTTCCAAGTGGGCAGGATGCCAGATACCCACCTGGACCAACGTTCCAGTAGACAGGTTTAAATCCAGGGGCGTGTTTCTGAAAATGTGAGAGGGAACATGAGGGCTCGAACAGGGACGAGGTTAAACATGTTTGGATAGACGCATCAGCGTGTTCTGTGGGCATTCAGAACAGCAATCAGTCAGCTGAGCCTACAAAGGATGCACGTGACGAACGAACCTTTTTCTGATGTGAATTCTGGTGTAGGAATTGCGATTGAAAAAAGGGGTGATGATGACGAGGTGGGAGAAGCAGACTGGGTCGATCCCGATGTCGAACGCTGTTGCGATGGACCTAGGAGAGAACGAGGAGACGACGGTGGACGGGAAGATTCCTGTCCCGTATGATGCGGTTCCTGATAGATCGCTACTAAATCCGGGTTGATAAATCGAGCATTGATTCGCGCCGAAACACAAAGAGAAAAGAAACGCTTACGAGACGGAGATCTGCGAGTCTGACGTGCGAGCAGTGCTTCGACCGCAGACCGAATCGAAGCCAGGGACTGTATGAGCGTCTCTTCAGGGGTAGCCCCGGCGTCGGCGTCTTCGAGTGACATTTCCACAGTTGCGCCTACTCTCCCGCCTCTCCCCCGTCCTCTGCCGCGCCTTCCACGTCCCCTTGATGTTGTACCCATGGAGCTGACCCCAATCACGTCCTCCAATTCCGCAATAGACTCGTCGGTCTTGCTCTGCGCGGTGCGGAGCGCATGAAGTTGCGAAAGGACGTCCTTGATATCCGACCTGACGGCGTCAAGACACTCCTGGAATACAGTGAACTGAGGCTGGAGCGCCGACACCGACGCGCGACATGATTCAGATACGATGTCTGTGGCGGTCAAGGCAGGCGGCGTGTGCGGACCGAACATGGGAGCCATGGGGACTGGTTGGAAAGGGGAGGGTTGCCCGTGCCGGGCTTGGTCGTTGTAGAACCAATGCGAATGCCGCGAGTGTGGGTACACGCTGGGATGCCACTGTCGAATGCCCTGCGTCGGCAACGTGGGCCTCGGAGTCGAGGTGGGCTGTGCTGCACCGCTGTTCACGTCCGCAACCTGGGCCTGCGCTACGGTTGGCTGTGAGGATGCTACCATTGGTACCATTGCGCTCGGCAGTGTCCACGAGCTCCACACGGGTTCCACGGTCTGGCACGACGCTCTCTGACTCTCAGGGTGAGCCATGGCCGACACCGTCAGGCGATCGTTCACGATGGCGGGACAAAATGGACCGCGACGGGGGGCGCTACGTTTCCGAAGTCCGACTGGGGTACAGCAGGTGGGCGTCTGACATCTCAGCAACCGACGACGACGACGACGTCGACGCCCACATGTCGATCGACCCCAGACTCGAAAACTTCACCGTCGACGCCGCGTATCGCGTGCTCGAAGTCATCGGCGAAGGCGCGTATGGCATCGTCTGGTCAGTTCACACCACCATCGCCTGACGTCGCGACGGCAGACCTCAACGCTGACGTTCCCACTCGTCTAGCTCTGCCACCCACCAGCCGTCACAGCGAAAGGTCGCGATAAAGCGTATCACGCCGTTCGACCATTCCATGTTCTGTCTTCGCACCCTTCGCGAGATCAAGCTTCTCCGACACTTTCGCCACGAAAACATCATCTCCATTCTCGACATCTTGCAACCTCCCAGTTTCGAGTTGTTCAGAGACGTATACCTCGTCCAGGAGCTGATGGAGACCGACTTGCATCGCGTGATCAGAACTCAAAAGTTGAGCGACGACCACTGTCAGTATTTCATTTACCAGGTAATCGCACCACGCTTCCATTTCAACCGGGACGATGGTCTAATGACGGACGACAAAGACACTCCGAGCCTTGAAGGCACTCCACTCGGCTGACGTCCTCCACCGTGATCTGAAACCCTCAAACCTGCTCCTCAATGCCAACTGCGATCTCAAGGTGGGTGCACACGAACGTTCCTCCGTGTCCCTTTTCACTCCCCCACGCGCCAGCTATGTGACTTTGGCCTCGCACGATCAGCACGACCGCCTCCGAACGTTGCAAACGATAGCAGCACGTTTATGACTGAATATGTCGCAACGCGGTGCGTGGTCTTCGTTTCCGATTATCCTTACATCCGACGCCCCATCAAGGTGGTATCGCGCCCCCGAAGTCATGCTAACATTTAAAGAATACACGCGCGCAATAGACATGTGGAGCGTTGGCTGTGTATTGGCGGAGATGCTTAGCGGGAAACCCATGTTCCCCGGACGTGACTGTGAGTGACCTCTCAGATGAGTTCGGCTCTCTGATCCATGTGATGTGACACATGAAAATCCAATTCTATTGCCGAATACCACGCGTCTATGCACTCACCCGAACTTTTGTCCAAAGATCACGACCAACTCTCCCTCATCCTCGACGTCCTCGGGACGCCTTCTATCGACGACTTTTATGCAATCTCATCACCCAGATCCCGCGAGTACATTCGCGCTCTACCATTTAGGAAAGGAAAGGATTTCAAGACGATGTTCCTTGGGGCCAACGAACTGGTCAGTACATGACCCTATCTGACATCTAAATGACCTCTACACGCGTTTTTCTATGCAGGCGATCGACTTTTTGGAAAAGTGTCTTACATTTAGTCCCAAAAGACGTATAACGGTCGTTGAGGCGCTCCAACATCCCTACTTTGAGGTGATTCTACCCAGAAAGATGATATCAACCTCTTACCATGTATATACTCTGTGTCTCTAGCCCTACCATGATATGGACGATGAGCCCGTCGCGGATCCAATCGATCCATCGTTTTTCGATTTCGACAACGGAGGGCCATTGTCAAAAGAACAGCTGAAAGGTTGGTACTTTTTCCTGTGTTCTATAGTTCTGTGCTAATTCACCGTGGCAACAGAATTGATATATCGAGAAGTTACTTCAAGGCCACCACCGACGACCTCGTTCTTGACCATGGGAGATGGCAGTCCGTAACATGCATGTCCCTGTCTTTGGCCCTATGCACGCTCAGGTCAGCTGCATGGGCTACGGAAAGGAATATAACATGACGCATCGATCTTGACGGGCTGTCCCCTTTCGACCATTTGCATCGCCTTGTAACCAATACTGCTCTCCTTTCCTTTTGTTTATTTGCATGATCTTGGGTTCCTCGTGTGTGTATCCGGCACCCGAATGTATTTGGATGATACCATTTAGCTGTCGGTAATTTCGTTCTAGATCGCGTGGGTGTGGTAGATGTCCGAAAATATATGTATGACTGTTTTGATGGGACGTTTGGGGCGGTACGTTGGTAGGCAACACGTGCATCAATGATGACTATCTCCACAGCTTGCTGTTCTATTTCACAAGTGACGCAACACGTTCTCAGAGATGAACTAATCATATCAAGATGGCCGTTGGATGTGATGTCTAATCCTGGCATCAGGTGTAGTGACAGTAATCCAACCTCGACCTCGTACACCCAACAGAGCGTGTTCAGCTCGTTCCTTGGGACTTGCAAAACATGGTCGTTCGGTCATGAAAAGGGACATGGTTTGTGGCGCTTCAACATATTTAACCGTACCATCACTTATTTGAGGCGGAGCATGTCGGCATCCGAACACGGCTTCCATACCGACGGCATCGCATCCGATCATCCATTCCTGCTCTTGTTGTGTGCATAGCCGTGGTAGGGTTGATCCGAAGCATCGATCCGCTCTCCCCGAGAGGTGGGCGAAACAAGTCACAACTAGCACGGACGCCGCAGTATTGTGCGTGCGAACAGGGAGCATCGCCCCCGTAGCCCTCTTCATTTGATCCTAAAAGACAGCACCGGTTGCCGGTAATAGATTACGACGATGGCGAAGAGGATGAAAACAATGTGTCGGACCAGCGCGGTCAAGTCATATGCTACAGTAGGGGACGACGACCCCGTGAAGGTTTCCGACGGCTGGACGCAAATATAGTACGATACGGGCTGTGCACGATAGCGACGGCATGCGAGTGGACCTTGCTCAAGGAGGATCGACCGGATCAGCGAGTGGAGGGATGGGCCCATTGGCCTCCAGCCACAACGTTCAGTTTATTACGAGACGACGAAACCTATAACACAGGACGGTTGTCGGATGACGAACAAGACGTATCCCCATAAAGGTATACGACTCGACAAGCAGCAGCGCCTTGGAGCGTTTGGAGAATCGACGACTGGTTTGGGAATAATACATGATGGCGTGATGTCGCCGCGAGACAGGTCCCAGGGACGATGCTTTTTTTGTTGCATGCAAGAGTCAAAATTTGTACAAACAAGAGTTAGGGAAAGTGCAAGGCGGCCGTGCGAGCGAGCAGGTCATGATTGTTCGGTTGAGCTAGAGGGTCCAGATTCACCTTGACCCACGTCTGCCGCATCGATAATCGTGTACAACAACGAGGTTTTCTGGATGAATATCCCAGATCGGTTGCTGATGCGGAGGAATCGGATGTGATCACACCGATTCGGACGACGCTGCACCTCACTTCGTGGACGACTGCGAGAAGGCGGTGTAGGCAGAGGGACGCCGTGGGACGCCGTGGGACAGCCAATCGCATCACACAAGCGCGGTGCAGCCAACCCAGTTGATCCTGTCCATCCACGACGAATTCCAGGTTAAGAATATTACACGGATCGGGGACACACGTTCGAGCGCCAGGGACGAGAAGCAGGGAATGACTGCCCCGCCTGTGCCTCCACACCCTCCTGGGTACGCTAATGGTTACGTGGTGCACCCCCATCTAGACCAGCCACCACCCGTGCCCCCTCTGCCCCCCCAATCTTACATTTCTCACTCCCATCCATCACCTCCCCCGCATCCTTCTACCCCCCTCCCTGCTCCTCGTCCCCATCGCATCGATCC
>JBBPJV010000685.1:0-17064 GCA_038088915.1 Sutorius aff. eximius
ACGATGCGCTTGCGCTGCGCCGCCCTCGCCCCCACGCTCAGTCCTCTCGTGCGCGCACTCGCCCCCGCGCGTACAGCCCCTTCCAGCCTCTTTCGATCTCGCTGTTGTCCCGCACCGCCCAACGACACACATCTTGAGCCCTCTCAGTAGCCCAACCCACTCCCTGCCCCTGACTATGCCCGAACCCTGGATCCACCCCGGTCCGGTGGTACCAATCCCCCGTACCTTCTAACCTAGCATCGTCGATCAGTGTTCTCCGTGTAGCTCCGATGGCCTTGGAGACAACTAATACCACCCGCGCTGCGCGTTGGTCCGCTCGCATATCCATTCTCCATTGGTGTACAGTCACATCAGCACCATTGTATATCAACACAATATTCGTTCCATGTAACTCACCCCTGGTGTATCACCTATTCCTCTCCCCGCTTTTATGCACTCATTCTCTGCCCAGTCTCGCACTTTTGTGTGTCCTATACTCCTATGACTTTTCTTTCCAGCTCTCGTCCGTCGCTCCCTATTAATCCGTCTTGGCTTTCTGTGTTAATTATAGCCTAGTTTACGGTAGAGCCACTAGAGATCAAATGTATATATCAAGCGTCCAATCATTCTAGAAATATATCCTTATGTCCGGAATAACAGGTGTATCACAGCAAGCCGAATAGAGGATCCCTGTCAAGTTGTGCCCCCAGTAGACATGTTCCCACGTACTCTGAGTATGCGAGCTTGTCCAGAGACGGGCGCTGGGGTTCTATCCGATTCCCTCAGCCAAGCACGAGGCTGCTGCAAGCAACTTGAGGATGACCCACTGATCAACCACCTCTGCATGAACTGCCCTTGGTCACCAGATAGACACCCACATCGCGACATCGCCCACCCCTCCCTCTTCCACACTTCCAGGCGAAGTGGCAACAGTGGGCGTACCACAACCGACCATAAACACACAGATCAGTTTATGTAAATACTATCAGGGGACACGGAACACACGTACGCACCCAAAAGGGAACAACGGAGTTGGGCACCAATGTGCACATGGAGGATCCACCGATCGAACGGTAAGCTGTCCCATGGAATAGCGGCACCTCATCGTCTCGTGCAATGCAAAGGCTACCCGTGCATTCGGATCCAGACGACCACACTCGTCCACCAGATGATCCTAAAACCTCGACGTGATCTCGAGAGTGTACTCTGAGTCTCATTCACTAGAGTTGCTCCCGCACATTGGACAACCAGGAACGTGCGTGCCTGATCAAACAGTTGGGGCTTGCACTCAAGTGGCCACACTAGATTGCACCCGGTGGATCAACTGATGAATACGATGGCGATCATGATGATAATATGTTTTATGTAGAGAATCTAGATTCTAGACGTGACTCGGTACATTAGAGCACTACACTACGTGTCTAATAGAAATAGCGTAAATAGAAATTGTCTAACTGCCAGTATGTACTGTACATGCGTGCCGTGTACCCTTTCGATCAGGGAAAGGGAGGAGAGCGTTATAATATGCAAAAAGTCCAACGATCAATAGATGGTGACATGCAACTCGCTCTAAACAACCACTTTTACGTCCGTCTTAAAGCCCACGCGCCTCGAGACGGCTGCGGAAGATCTTTTGGAACCCAGGGACGTGGTCGAAATCCATGAGGGTGTAGTGTTGTCCGGGGACGTCGGTGTACGTCGGCTCACTACGGCTGAATTCTGCCCATGGCTTGAGCTGCTTGTTCAACCAGTCCTCCTTGCTGCCGCGGAGCGGGATAGCATAGAACACATCGAGCGCAGCTAGAGTCATGCATGTCAACAAGGTAAAGGGTGAATCGGGAAAACGATCAACTCACAGACTGAGCTGCCCGGTTCGTACGTCTTGCCACACTCGATCAACGAGCCAGCAATGTCGACCCAGTGGTCGAGCTTCTCAGGCGTCAGCTGGAGTTCGACCAAACGCTCGGGAGGCGACAACTTCCAGACGACGTCGAGTTGCTCCTTGCGCGTCAGGGGCCTCAGCGCCGGCGCGAGGTCGTTGGCGTCTTGCTTGGTCACGAGACCGAGGAAGTACGAGAGGTTGAGCATACCGCCCGTCCAGTCGATCTCGTGCATACGGTCCGCGATGTGAGGAGGGATGTTGATCAGACCAGTGAACTTGACTTCGTCACCCATGGCCTCGAGGCGTTTGGCGACCTCGAAGGCGACGACACCACCGTACGAGTAACCAGCGATGGCGTAAGGGCCGTGAGGCTGGGTCCGCTTGACGGCGGCGGCGTAGGAAGAGACCATCTCGTCCATGGAGCCGAAGAAGGGGTGACCAGGTTCGAAGCCCCGTGCGCGGAATGCGTAGAATGGTCGCTCGTTTTGGAAGTACTTGGCGAGGTTGACAAAGATGAGGACTTCACCGACACCGGGGTGCACCATAAAGATGGGAGTCTTGTTACCGGTGAGGTTGAGGGGAACGATGGGGTCGTACTCCTCGGTGCTCGCATCCTTGGAGATCAACGAGTCGACGTATTTAGCAAGGCTAGAGATGATGGGGTGTTTGAGGATTTGGATGGTGGGGATCTCGGGCAAGTCGAACGCAGTCTCTCCCTCGCGCTTGAGTCTGATGACATCAATAGAGGTACCACCGAGTTCGAAGAAGTTCTCGCTGGCGGACATATCATTAACGTTGAGGTTGAAGATGTCGGCGTAGATGCGAGCCAGGGTCTTCTCAGTCTCGGTGGATGGGGCAATGAAACTGGCACCGCGAGCGATGGTCAACAACTCTTCAGCGTGGGCGATGTGGTTGGCAAGTCCGCCCTGCTTGAACTGGTTGAGAAGACGAGCTCGAGAGAGCTTTCCGAGGGTGGTCCTCTCCATTTGCGCAGCAGGGATAGGAACGATGAGCTGAGGGGGAAGAGTGATCATCTTGACAGAGACATCGCGGAGAGCGCGGTGGGTAGCGAAGAGCTTGGCAGGAGCATCTTCGCTGTCGAGATCGAATGTAGGTGAGTAGAAAACGACGAAGCCTTCGGTTTCCTGGCCCGGCGCACGGTAGGGTGCAGCAGCAAGGAGCGAGTGAGTAACACCCTCGACCGTCTGCAGGTGAGTCTCCAGCTCCGGGATACCGTAGGAGACACCGTGGACGATGACTGTGTCCTTGATACGGCCGCTCAGTCTCATCTTGCCGTTCTCGATGATGCCGACGTCACCAGTGCGGTACCAGCCACCCTCAACGAAGCTGGAAGCGGTCGCGGCAGGGTTGTTGTAGTAACGCACGAACACCATTGGTCCGCGGACTTGAAGTTCGCCGCTCTGGCCATCAGTGCGAGGAGTCACACCGTCTTCGGGATCCACAACGCGCATCTCGCAACCGGCAATGGGCGTGCCAAGTTCCAAGAATTCGTAGGAAGGGGGGGTGGCCAAAACGTCAACTGGATCGTAAATGCATCCAGCGCTGAGAGAACTCATTTAGACTGCGATATCATGACATATACGCCAATGACTCACCAAGTCTCGGTCATACCAAAGCCAGCAGAGATGACAAAGGAAGCCTCGCCATTCTTCGCGAGGTTCTTGAGGGTTCGGTTGAAAGCGACAGCGGTGCTGCTGACAACAGCTTCACCACCACTGTTAATGCGTCTGAGGGAAGCAAGGTTGACCGTCCCGAAGAGATCAGTGCGTTTCTCGAGGTCGCGGGTGAGTTTGGCGAGCAAAAAGTTGGGCGCAAATGCGACTTCGATCGACTGCAGGAAACGACAGTCAGACATAAAAATCGCAGAGTACGATTAATCACCAACCTTTTCTTCGATCAAGCGAAGGTATCGCAAGGGGTCAGAGAGGATGGCAGACGGGTGAACGTGCAACTGCGATGCACCGTACACAAGAGGGGTGAAGTGCATCTCGAGAGATCCAGCAACATGGTCAAATCCGACCCCTGGTGTCGCATTAGCATACCATTCGCTAGAGTGAGCATTGATGGAACTCACAGTTCAAAATCTTGGATTGAGAAGTGAGACCGTAGCTCTGACCCTTGGCACGGCATGCGGAGATGATAGTGCGGTGCGTGTGCACAACGGCCTTGGAGAACCCGGTCGACCCGGAGGTCAAGAAGAGAATAGCTTCATCATCTGGCTGGGGATAGTGGATAGCAAAGTCCCCAGCCAGGTTCTCAGCCGAAGCCTTCAGCTCGGAGAGCAAGTGAATATCGAGACCAGAGATCGACATCACTTGGTCTGCACCGCTCTCGTTCGTCAGCCAGGTTGCCGAAGAGAAGAGATTCTTGATGTGAGCGACGTGACCCTCCTTGTGAGCCTGCTGAGCACTCAAGGCAGGCTGCAAGCAGGGCACGTAGCCGGCGAGCAGGCAGGCCCAAACGGCAGCCATGTTGTCCTCGTGTTCCGCGAGGTAGACGACAACGACTGATCCTGTCGGCTTGTCCCATGCGCGGATGGCCCTTGCGAGGGAGAGGACATATTGGCCGAATTCGCTGAACGTCGTGGTTTGGATAGAAGAGTCGTGAGCGGAGGAGGAGACAAAACCGAGTTCGTGGTGGGGATATTGAAAAACGGCCCGAGAGAAAACGTCAATGAGAGTCTCTGTAGGGGTCGAATTTGAGAGAGAAGCTTTCAATTCGCGAACGGCGTCAACAGGGGCAACAGGGGAAGAAGCTGCGACAGGAGCCATGAGTAATAGTGGAGGAGGTATAGAAGAGTACGCTGAGTGGCTTGGTGAGAAGTGTGTGAAGCGGAGGAGGGCGTGATTGGTGTGGATCTATCGCCGGAACCCGTCACTTTTTATACGGTACGGGATGTGAATCTTTGCGATGACTGAACTGCTGAGCATGCATGGCTGTGAAAACGATTTATTTCAGGCAGAGAACGCAATGTCGGAGATACCGATATTAAGTTGCCTCCCCGTCGGGTTGCCCCCGTGCCGTGTGGATCGAAGATTGGGTTAGCAACATGGGCCGTGCCTATGATACCGCACTGCCAGCGCCAACGGTCGATGATGAGCGGAGAAAGAGGGGCGCGCTGACCGCCGCCGGAGTGACAAATCTGCGATAGTGGGCCGACGGGGGCGATGTTGAAAAGAATGAAAAATGGTTAGCCGGTTCGGTGATTGAACAACTGACTCACCATCGCGCATGTCGGAACATCACTTTCCCCAGATTTCAGTGTCGGCGAAGACTGAAGGAATGAAACACCCAATTCTGGAGCGTGCAAGTTGCACGTCACCAAACCGCATGGTACTGCCAATTCGGTCCCAATATTACTTCTGTCTTGCTTGATTCACTGCCCGACGTCGCGCGCCCGGGGACCCGCCTGCACCGACATTGGTCTCCAATGAAACCACCGACCGGTATTCGATGCCAATAGCCGGACGGTACCAGGACTGTCCGGGATTGACCGCACGGGCCGGTGGCGAGCTGGCAACTCAGTCGCCACATCGGCATCGTGAGTGAATCGAACTTGACATCAATGATTTGCAGGTGTCTACGTAAGAGGTCAAAATGGTCAATCATACCTGCTCCCTCCACCAATGGCTGGGACACTGTCAACATTGTCAACATTTATGGCCCTGATGTTGATGGGGAGATTGTGGACACTACCTATCGATGGGCAGCGTCGGTAGGGCAGACCACGTGGACTCTAGGCAGTGCGACTGATGGCTCGGGCCAAGGAAGGCTTTATGGACAGCTTGAACGAGGTTCAGTAGTGGCATTCTGTAAACGACGAGATCGGATATTACGAGACATGTCCAAACTAGGTGTAAGTGCTAGGTGGATGAGCGGCCAGGAGACGACGCCCTCGTCTTCTTGGCTGGATCTGGGGACCACGCTCAACTGTGAATGCAAGATCCCCGGCTATGGTCTAGGGAAGATGAGTAACATGCTGATATAATCGTGGATGAACACCGACTCTACTAGTACTTCGATGGCCTGTTCACACTCCATCTACCTCACCTCTGTGCCTTTTCGACTGCAACTCCTCATCCCCCCCCAAGCTGTGCCCTGTCGTTGCCTCTGTCATGTTTCGTCGCGCACAACTGCTCGTTCTTGCCTACACTGTCGTCACTCACCTTCACCGTGTCCTTTAAAGTCCAACTACTCATTTGTCAGCCTGCAGTGTGTTCTTTGTTTTTGTTTTTGTTTTTTGGGATAGGTCGCTTCGTCTCTTGCCCTCACCGTGTCTATTCGAGTGCAGCTGTTCGACTCTCGCTCCTGCCGTGCCTACTTGAGCGCAACTACTCGGCTCTTGTTCCCGTCGTGTCTATTTGATCCAGTTGCTCATCTCATACCTGCCGTGTCTACCTGAGCCAACCGCTCGCCTCCCAACCCGCCATGTTTGCCGCTCATGTTGCGTGTTTTCGGGTCGCACGTGCCCTCACCGTGTCTCTTCGAACCCAGTTGCTCGTCCCCCACCCCCGCCTAGCCTCGGGTTCCCGCTGTGTCTATTAGAGCACAGTCGAGACAAGGTGGCGTGCCCACGGCCACCACCACATGGATGAACGACACGGCTGCGGCAGCACTCTGACGACGACGACGATACGGTGGTAGCTCGATCACCACTATGTTGACGACGACACGATGGTACCGACGCCATTGCCGCGCCGATGATGGAGGCGACAACGTGACCGCTCGCCTACGACGACGGCACGGTGGCAGCCTGACCACTGCCACCACACCAAGTCCAAGTGGGAGCGTCATGTCTTGAGGCTCTGCAGGCGCATTCATTTCTGTATCCATCTCATCTCCGTTCATATCCTTGCTTTTGCATGCGTCGGAGGGGTAAGTGGATGAAACGATGAATTCAGCAAAGGTTCAGAATATGGGCGCAGGTGTCGACACCACCATACACGACGTCCTTCAGATAATCCCGTGCGCCCCCTGCCTATTTGTCTGTCCAGAGTGTCTTACCACCCTCCTCCTTTCTAGTTCGACCTCGCGTGGCCGTTGATGTCCGACTGTCGACCGTATCGTCACAAGCAATTGGGATCCGGAGCTATACGTGTGCTCTGCAGCACCCATCGTAGCGTCGTTCACCAAGGTTCCGGTGTTGGGAGCAACCGCGAGGGCAGCCAACTCGCCTAGAAGCGTCGCAAACGTGCCATAATCTGCTGCTACAGCGTCCCGGGCAACCTTCCAGGTGGTTTTTGCGTCGTCCGCCATCGTATCCACCTCGTCCTTGCCGCGTGAATGTGCTGGTACGTTCGGATCATCGTCCAGTGATGACACTTCTTTGGTGTTGGGACGGAAGCGGATGCTGTTGGAGTAACCTGTGTCGGAGCGTTGGAGAGACTCGAGAGAGCCGGTGACGGTCTACTGGGATGGGAGGGACAATAATGGGTATTGGTGACCGTTATTAGGATTGGTTTAGTGTGGTTTCCGCGAGTGCAGACGTGGGTGGATAAACGGTCATGACTTGTGGACACACAAGAGGGTATGAACACGTTCAGGATCGAAAATGAGTCCTCCACTGAAACGCGCAGAAAGCCATAGGATAGTCATTCCTCGAACAGAGATGTGAACTCAAGATTCCCGTCTGGGAGGTACCCTTCTCGAATCGGAGACGTTCTATCTTTGTCTTGTATCGTTCACCTTTGCACAGTCAGTAAGAGATAGATGAAGAAATAAAGCGGGTACACCTCGGAATTCCAGTGCAACCATCGGTTCCGTCCAATCACTCCCAGCTGAAAATGACCCTACCCCATCCTTGGCTCCAGGCACCCTCCTTTCCAAGGGCTGGCACCTGTCCCAGCACACGCGTCATCGACGGAGCACTGCTATCGACAGCCATACTCCCGTCTAGGTCTCTTGGTGTAGCGATCTTGTTGTCAACATTCACGGGCTGTTGGGAAGCAAATCCGCGTCATCCTGCTCAACATCGACCTTTCAACCCGTTTCGTAGTCGATCACACGAGGAAAAGCCCGCGCAATGTGTTACACCCAGGCGGATTCAACGTCTTTGCGTTCGTCGTACGAGCCAACAGTCATTCTGTGGTGTGAAGTGTGAGCGAATGTACGCCGGGGCTGAAAGCAGCTTTGTCGCACCGTGAATTCTTCGAGTGGACAATCTTTTCCCTTGTCCACCTCGACTTGTCATCATCCCAAAGTCCAGCTAGTACCCGGTATTTTCGCCTAGGTCCTTGCGAACGTCTCAGCGCTCCGTCTTCCTGCCTGTACGCAGCCCGTAAAAGTCAATCTCATGTTCCCGCCTGACACCCCAAGACTCAGCTGTCGGACGTCAGAAAAATTGGTGTCCGGATGTGTGGAGCTTCCCAACATTACGGAGCCGTGTTGAGTCGCGGCACATCGTCTCGGACCAACCATGAAGTCGCCGACGGAGGTTGCAGAAATGACAATAATCGGCTGGTTCGATGAACTCTGGTTTGTATGGGGGGGTTGTGGCGCTAGAGGGCGAAGAGTCGAAGACTGATGGGGTGGCCAATATTCGAATATAATCAAGAGAACCAGGGTTGGGCATGGATTCACTGAAAGCCGAGAATAAATCTTGTCTGAATACGAGAAGCTCTAGTATCCGGACAACCCAATCATCAGATTCCCTAAAAAGGTGAGCGGCTATTTGCTTCTCCTCGGGCTGGGATTAGAAAAGACGAACTTGCGTTCCTGTCGAGTCAGCGCCAGTCCCATGGGGATCAAGAGTTGGATGGACTGGTGTATGATGGCCCTGGAGGTGATCAAGAAGCATACTTCGTAGCGCGTGCTAATTGGTTTCGTTACTGTTTCATTGCCTGGCTCTTCGCTCGACTCGTGACAGTGAAAGCAAAAACTTTTTTCATCCTTCTGTGTCAAACCACCACAGGCTGGAGGAAACACGGGCTTTGATCCCATTCTTGATTATGTCGCTCGAACGCAGAACGGATTGGAATCTTGGTGCTAAGCAAAATGACGTCTCTACGTCGAGAGTTCTGGGGTGACGGCGTTCTTCGGGAATCGCACCAACGCTTGGCAGTGACGTGGTGTGCGAACAAGACAGAGTACATACAGTCCAGAGAAGGAGGCACTGAATAGGCATAATAAGTGACACAGTCACTCATTATCCGTGACTTTGCTTCCTTCAGTGTCATGCAGCGAATCGTCCTTTCCCTGTTGCTCTGTCAGAAAGGCATTCAATCACAGCTATCCACGTATGCACAGCATTGAACAGTACTGTGGCGCAGTAGGATGAACTCGGGCACATTTAATGGTTTCCTTTGGAGCACCAGACGTCGAGTCACCAGACCTGCCTCAAATGGATCTGTGGCATGCCGGGCCGCCCTGCCTGTCCCACAGGTGTACGTATTCATGACGAGTGTTATAGGCCTAGCCTACGATGCATCCAAGGTACTTGGACGGTGGCCGCACGACCCATCCTGCTTCGACCTTAATCACCTAATTTGGCAGAAAGAAAGCAGCCAGCCTGTCGGTAAACAAAGCACTGCCATTGTCCTGGACCTGTGCATTATTCCAGCAAGGGTAATGTCTTGGAGAATCTGCCAGGCTATCACGACCGACGGTCACTCTCAGCGCAGTTTACAGTCTTAATGTTCTGCAAAGAGACTATTTTGTCCTATGGGTTGCAGTGCGATCCAGAAGCTCAAAGCCAAAGAAGTATTGGCAGTACTGGCCGTGTAGTGCGCGGCTGCCGTCATCTCGGAGACGTCCGATCACTGTGAGGGTGATGAAACGCTGTGCCCATTTCTTATTCCCATGTGTGTTACTACTGGTAGGGTTCTCTCTCGCGTGGCGCACTGCCAGTTAACATGGCCCCCGAAATGCATACGAAAAACGCAGTGCGCTTCGCCCCACGGTCCACTGGTTTGTTATTCTGGGGTAATCGCGGGGCATTGATGTAGGCACGTACGTCTTGCAGTGCCCCCACCCTTGAGCTATAAGTGCTTGACATGTTGATGGGGCACTGGCCCATCATTAAATTCCAGCGCTATTCTTCAATTGCACTGGGGCAACACTTGCGTCACGACTATTAATCTCATCTCCCAGAGTTTCATATTTCTGCCCTACATCATGTCCATTTTCCAGGCTAGCATCCCCGCCCTCTTCAACCAACCTTCCACTGTCATATCCACATTCCCTCTCGAGAAACCACCTCGTGTTTCCTTCGATCTCTCTGGTGTATCAGGATTGGTTGGCGGAGATGATGCTGTATCCGCGATGGCAACCGTTCACGTCTATGGCAACAGGCGTTGGCTGGGTTGGTACAACACCCCTGGATCCTTCCAGATCGCCAAGCGACTCCGCTCGTTCGCGAAATCCGCTTCCCCCCGTCGCGTCTTTAGTTCCTCAAAGTCCTTCTCTACCACCGTCGACACAGACCCCAAGACACTACTCGGGTTAGACAGTTGCAAAGGGCCCAAATTCCGGGCTGCGCATTCTGGAACCGTCATTCACGAGACAGGTCACGTGGCGGCCCTCCTCATGAAAGAATGTGCGGCTTGGGATCTGGAGGGGAGAGTAATCCCTGGGAGGACATCGCAACCCGTTGGAATTACGATCGTCGATCTTGGTCAGGCCCCTGCCCCTGAGGTTCGCCTCGTGCACGGCAACCCCTCCACCCTCCTCTTCGCCAGCGTTCCCGTTGCTACCAGCATTGGCACCTGCGTGCTTTGCGCTCTCTGCGGGGACTGGTATGCATCCTCGTTGATCCTCATGGGCATCGTCGCGAGTGGTGTATTTTGCTTAGTCCTCGGCTCGGCAGACTTTGTGTTCACACATCCCGAACCTGCCAACGGATCACCTGCTGGCGACGGAATCCTTGGCTCAGGCAAGGACATCGTCCTCCTGAGAGGGTCAGAGGGTGCCGTGAATTCTATTACCCGTGGCAGTTTCTCCCTTCGATTCTCGAGCGAAGCCCACTTCAAACTTGTCCAGCGGTGCTCCCTCCTTTTCCTTGTGCAATCTATTGTTCAACTCCTCCTTACCCCCCAAGTATCGTTCTTCGGCCAGATCATGTTCCTTGCTTCTCTCGGTGTCTCTGCACTCTACAATGCTTGGCTCTCCTCTCAGGACAAGGAGAAAATCCACCAGAAGCTCTTGCTCGAGGAGGTGCTCGACAGCCCAACAATGGCCAAGTACACCTTGGGTACACACACGGCCGCAGTGGTCTTCACGCTCCTCGTCCTCCAGTCCCAGAACCCAGCTGGCCTTCTCAATGAACTCCTCCCCAATGACACCAAGGTGTGGAGGCGGTTCAAGACAACCATTCTGGAGCAGTTGCATCGTCCTGACGACAAGTCCTTGTTCGATGAAAAAACCGGAGATCTGGACAACTTTACACAACAGGAACTGGATTTGCTGGAGCAGCTCTACGACGACGCGCGGGTGGCCTATGACGGCTACAGGGGCTACCTACGATGCGATTTACTTTGATCGCTGTATAATTTATTTCTTATTCCCTTCCTTTGTCTCGGACTACAATGAATTTTCAATGTAGCTATTAGCTTCAATTTATTCTGTCTATACCCCGCCTAGATATACCCAGCTGGACAGAGGGCAGTCGATACCCTGAACTATTATATTTAGATGAGCGGTAGCGTCGTTCTTTGTGGAATATGAGGGTACAAACGTCTTTCAGAAACATGATGATGACGGCATGTGAAAAAGTATGGATCCGATATATGATTACATGAGCCTACACACAGATCAGTTTAAATATCAGAGCACGCGGAACACACGTCCGCACCCAAAGGGGAGCAACGCTGAGGATCAATGTGTACATGGAGGATCCACGGATCGAACGGTAAGCTGTCCCACGGAATACACCTCATCGTCTCGTGCAATGCAAAGGCTACCCGTGTATTCGGATCCAGGCAACCGCACTCGTCCACGAGATGATCATAAGGCCTCGACGTGATCTCGAGAGCGTACTCTGAGCCTCATTCCCTGTTTTTGTAGAGTTGCTCCCACACACTGACACTGGACAAGCAGAAACGTATGTGCATGGTCAAACAATTGGATTTTGCACTCAAATGGCTACACTAGATCGCACCTAATGGATCCACCCACGAACACGATGGCGATCACGATGATAATATATTCATGTAGAGAATCTAGATTCTAGACGTGACTCGGTACATTAGAGCACTACACTACGTGTCTAATAGAAATAGCGTAAATAGAAATTGTCTAACTGCCAGTATGTACTGTACATGCGTGCCGTGTACCCTTTCGATCAGGGAAAGGGAGGAGAGAGCGTTATAATATGCAAAAAGTCCAACGATCAATAGATGGTGACATGCAACTCGCTCTAAACAACCACTTTTACGTNCGTCTTAAAGCCCACGCGCCTCGAGACGGCTGCGGAAGATCTTTTGGAACCCAGGGACGTGGTCGAAATCCATGAGGGTGTAGTGTTGTCCGGGGACGTCGGTGTACGTCGGCTCACTACGGCTGAATTCTGCCCATGGCTTGAGCTGCTTGTTCAACCAGTCCTCCTTGCTGCCGCGGAGCGGGATAGCATAGAACACATCGAGCGCAGCTAGAGTCATGCATGTCAACAAGGTAAAGGGTGAATCGGGAAAACGATCAACTCACAGACTGAGCTGCCCGGTTCGTACGTCTTGCCACACTCGATCAACGAGCCAGCAATGTCGACCCAGTGGTCGAGCTTCTCAGGCGTCAGCTGGAGTTCGACCAAACGCTCGGGAGGCGACAACTTCCAGACGACGTCGAGTTGCTCCTTGCGCGTCAGGGGCCTCAGCGCCGGCGCGAGGTCGTTGGCGTCTTGCTTGGTCACGAGACCGAGGAAGTACGAGAGGTTGAGCATACCGCCCGTCCAGTCGATCTCGTGCATACGGTCCGCGATGTGAGGAGGGATGTTGATCAGACCAGTGAACTTGACTTCGTCACCCATGGCCTCGAGGCGTTTGGCGACCTCGAAGGCGACGACACCACCGTACGAGTAACCAGCGATGGCGTAAGGGCCGTGAGGCTGGGTCCGCTTGACGGCGGCGGCGTAGGAAGAGACCATCTCGTCCATGGAGCCGAAGAAGGGGTGACCAGGTTCGAAGCCCCGTGCGCGGAATGCGTAGAATGGTCGCTCGTTTTGGAAGTACTTGGCGAGGTTGACAAAGATGAGGACTTCACCGACACCGGGGTGCACCATAAAGATGGGAGTCTTGTTACCGGTGAGGTTGAGGGGAACGATGGGGTCGTACTCCTCGGTGCTCGCATCCTTGGAGATCAACGAGTCGACGTATTTAGCAAGGCTAGAGATGATGGGGTGTTTGAGGATTTGGATGGTGGGGATCTCGGGCAAGTCGAACGCAGTCTCTCCCTCGCGCTTGAGTCTGATGACATCAATAGAGGTACCACCGAGTTCGAAGAAGTTCTCGCTGGCGGACATATCATTAACGTTGAGGTTGAAGATGTCGGCGTAGATGCGAGCCAGGGTCTTCTCAGTCTCGGTGGATGGGGCAATGAAACTGGCACCGCGAGCGATGGTCAACAACTCTTCAGCGTGGGCGATGTGGTTGGCAAGTCCGCCCTGCTTGAACTGGTTGAGAAGACGAGCTCGAGAGAGCTTTCCGAGGGTGGTCCTCTCCATTTGCGCAGCAGGGATAGGAACGATGAGCTGAGGGGGAAGAGTGATCATCTTGACAGAGACATCGCGGAGAGCGCGGTGGGTAGCGAAGAGCTTGGCAGGAGCATCTTCGCTGTCGAGATCGAATGTAGGTGAGTAGAAAACGACGAAGCCTTCGGTTTCCTGGCCCGGCGCACGGTAGGGTGCAGCAGCAAGGAGCGAGTGAGTAACACCCTCGACCGTCTGCAGGTGAGTCTCCAGCTCCGGGATACCGTAGGAGACACCGTGGACGATGACTGTGTCCTTGATACGGCCGCTCAGTCTCATCTTGCCGTTCTCGATGATGCCGACGTCACCAGTGCGGTACCAGCCACCCTCAACGAAGCTGGAAGCGGTCGCGGCAGGGTTGTTGTAGTAACGCACGAACACCATTGGTCCGCGGACTTGAAGTTCGCCGCTCTGGCCATCAGTGCGAGGAGTCACACCGTCTTCGGGATCCACAACGCGCATCTCGCAACCGGCAATGGGCGTGCCAAGTTCCAAGAATTCGTAGGAAGGGGGGGTGGCCAAAACGTCAACTGGATCGTAAATGCATCCAGCGCTGAGAGAACTCATTTAGACTGCGATATCATGACATATACGCCAATGACTCACCAAGTCTCGGTCATACCAAAGCCAGCAGAGATGACAAAGGAAGCCTCGCCATTCTTCGCGAGGTTCTTGAGGGTTCGGTTGAAAGCGACAGCGGTGCTGCTGACAACAGCTTCACCACCACTGTTAATGCGTCTGAGGGAAGCAAGGTTGACCGTCCCGAAGAGATCAGTGCGTTTCTCGAGGTCGCGGGTGAGTTTGGCGAGCAAAAAGTTGGGCGCAAATGCGACTTCGATCGACTGCAGGAAACGACAGTCAGACATAAAAATCGCAGAGTACGATTAATCACCAACCTTTTCTTCGATCAAGCGAAGGTATCGCAAGGGGTCAGAGAGGATGGCAGACGGGTGAACGTGCAACTGCGATGCACCGTACACAAGAGGGGTGAAGTGCATCTCGAGAGATCCAGCAACATGGTCAAATCCGACCCCTGGTGTCGCATTAGCATACCATTCGCTAGAGTGAGCATTGATGGAACTCACAGTTCAAAATCTTGGATTGAGAAGTGAGACCGTAGCTCTGACCCTTGGCACGGCATGCGGAGATGATAGTGCGGTGCGTGTGCACAACGGCCTTGGAGAACCCGGTCGACCCGGAGGTCAAGAAGAGAATAGCTTCATCATCTGGCTGGGGATAGTGGATAGCAAAGTCCCCAGCCAGGTTCTCAGCCGAAGCCTTCAGCTCGGAGAGCAAGTGAATATCGAGACCAGAGATCGACATCACTTGGTCTGCACCGCTCTCGTTCGTCAGCCAGGTTGCCGAAGAGAAGAGATTCTTGATGTGAGCGACGTGACCCTCCTTGTGAGCCTGCTGAGCACTCAAGGCAGGCTGCAAGCAGGGCACGTAGCCGGCGAGCAGGCAGGCCCAAACGGCAGCCATGTTGTCCTCGTGTTCCGCGAGGTAGACGACAACGACTGATCCTGTCGGCTTGTCCCATGCGCGGATGGCCCTTGCGAGGGAGAGGACATATTGGCCGAATTCGCTGAACGTCTTGGTTTGGATGGAAGAGTCGTGAGCGGAGGAGGAGACAAAACCGAGTTCGTGGTGGGGATATTGAAAAACGGCCCGAGAGAAAACGTCAATGAGAGTCTCTGTAGGGGTCGAATTTGAGAGAGAAGCTTTCAATTCGCGAACGGCGTCAACAGGGGCAACAGGGGAAGAAGCTGCGACAGGAGCCATGAGTAATAGTGGAGGAGGTATAGAAGAGTACGCTGAGTGGCTTGGTGAGAAGTGTGTGAAGCGGAGGAGGGCGTGATTGGTGTGGATCTATCGCCGGAACCTGTCACTTTTTATACGGTACGGGATGTGAATCTTCTTTGCGATGATTGAACTGCTGAGTATGCATGGCTGTGAAAACGATTTATTTCAGGCAAAGAACGCAATGTCGGAGGTACCGATACTGAGTTGCGTCCCCATCGGGTATGAACCACAAGTCCTACACATCATCCGTCGTGCCCGCGTGCCGCGCGGATCGAAGATTGGGTTAGCAACATGGGCCGTGCCTATGATACCGCACTGCCAGCGCCAACGGTTGATGATAAGCGGAGAAAGAAGGGCGCGCTGACCTGCGCCGGAGTGACAAATCCGCAATAGTGATGGGGGCGATGTTGAAAAGAATGAAAATGGTTAGCCGGTCCAGTGACTGAATAACTGACTCACCATCGCGCATGTTGGAACATCACTTTCCCCAGATTTCAGTGTTGGCGAAGACTGAAGGAATGAAACACCCAATTCTGGAGCGTGCTTGAAGTTGCACGTCGCCAGACCGCATGGTACTGCCGATTCGGTCCCAACATTACTTCTGTCTTGGTTACTATAACTCACCGCCCGACGCCGTGCGCAGCGCGCCCGGGGACCCGCCTGCACCGACATTGGTCCCCAATGAAATCACCGACCGGTATTCGATGCCAATAACCGAACAGTACCAAGGCTGTCCGGGATCGACCGCACGGGCCGGAGGTGAACTGGCAATTCAATCGCCACATCGACGTCGTGAGTGAATCGAACTTCGCGTTATTGATTCGCAGGTGCCTATCTACGCATACTCTAGTACATGATGGTCGGCACAAGTCATGATCTTATTCGTGGTTCGTGAATACCCACTTCAGCGAGCCAAGAATTACGGGTGCGAGCCAGGGCGATAAGATGACCATGTGGAACATGTAACGGTAGTCCACATGTGGTGGCTCACTTGCCTACTCGCAGCGCATTGCTGTGAAGTGGCCTTACTAGGCCGGGTATTAGGACCTCATTAATACAGCAAGAACTCGGTTATGTAACGCTCAACGCGATCTCTAAATCTGATCCTAATGCATGTATTATCTTTCACTTTAATTTTCTTTTGCCTTCTCCAATGTCCACGGTCACTCGTGACGTCTCACGTAACCCTTCAATTCTGTGTTTATTTATCAAACGGCTGGGTCATACCTTTTCCCTGTATGTCCCAGCACGCCATAGCACTTTGCAAATTGATACACCATGCATAATTGGAACCCGGTCGAAGCTGACGAAACGAACAAATGCAATACACAACATGCAAGGTGGTGAATATGAACTGCAATTCAGACCTGATGCCACCGAGAAAGTGAGAATTCCCACAAATGAGTAAGGGAACACAAGACGAGACTCATAGCGAGCAAGTCAGCAGTGTCCCAAAGATCATCACTGTGGAGTGTAAAATCATGTAAAATTAGTGACATACACTCATATTCCACATCAAAATGTGTCACTGATTGGCCAATTTTGCTATTAGAAATTGGTGACAAAGCTAGTAAACTATGGAGCACGGGGTGTGTACTTGATGATTGCCTTGTTGGCACTGATTTCTTGCTCACATCCACTGATACATTACACATAATATAGCTCATCCAACAGTTCACAATTGAAATCCATGATATTGCAATGG
>JBBPJV010000686.1:0-17007 GCA_038088915.1 Sutorius aff. eximius
AAACACATCCTATATGCTATATGATCGCTACGTACGTTCCAAAGGAAGTTTTTTTACATACCTGAACAGAGATCATCGCTGCGATTGTCAGAATTTCTTCCCCGCAAGAAAACTCTTTGGAGCTAAATAGCTGGATCAAGGGATGAGCCGTCGCCACACAAGTAGAATTCATTTTCACCATACGGGCAATGGGGAGTTCAATAGGACACTCTGCAGCCCGCTCGCCCATGATAGTCAATCGGCCATCCTCTCCGATCATCCCAGCTGCAACTAGACCTTCCAAGGCACGTAGGACCCCTTCAGCGGGTGGAGGAGAGACCCATTCAAATTTCAGTAGGTCGTCAATCCCAAGGGATTTGAGCTGGAGGATGGGTGTACTCATGTCTGTACGAGTAATTTCTGGGGGCGTGGCCACAGAGAGTGATGCTAGGCAGGATTCGGAATATAATCTGTAACAGATGCCGGGCGAGGTGCGACCAGCACGACCAGCTCTCTGAGTAGCTGATGCCAGGGAAATAGGAACAGTAGAGAGCGAGGAAAGGGAGGAGGATGGGTTGTAGGTCCGTATCTAGAATCACGATGACTCGTGGAGTTATCTCGGCAGCCAGAACATACCTTGACAAATCCACAGTCCACTACAAATTTCACCCCATCGATTGTGACACTCGCCTAGCAAAATCCGCGAAAAGTTGCACGTCGACTTCAAAATGGATGAACGCACTTCGGCAATATTGGTTGCGGCAATAACCTTGCGAGAATCTGGAGGTGCACGATTGAACACTCTAAGCTGTTCCTCCATACTCAAACCTGAGTGCAGGGCTAGCGGAATAACCTGTGGAACTCCACGCGGCAAACTGAGTACGGAGGGCTGTCAGTCCCAAGAGAATCCGAGTAACCTGGCTTCGCACGTAGGTATGAGTTCTGTAATTGCTTCCATAAAGCGTTCGATGTCCTCTCGACCCGTCAAGAATACGAGAACATCACCAGCTACATGCTGCCAAATTCCTCCCTTCAGCGAAAGACCAGTGCCCTATAGATTACGGAGTACTGAACGCACCTGTAGATTGATTTTCCACGTCACCTCAACTGCCGTTCCGATGTAGTCCGTGGCAGGTTCTTCCAGATAGGCAATTTCGACCGGGTACATCCTCCCCTCTAGGCTGATTATAGTAGCCTCTTCCGGGGAAGTCCCTGAACAAAAGTACTCATGGAAAGACATGGCGTCGAGTGTAGCGGAGGAAATGATTATGCGAAGTGAAGATCGTTTGCGTCTAATCCTATCATGGGTCATTTCAGCAAACAGAAAACGGGTTGACCAAGGTTCTTAGACTTTTTCAAAATGCCGAGCAATAGGTCAGTGTAAAGACTCCGTTCGTGGGCTTCGTCAATCTGTAGTATAATAAATTAGACAGAAATGATTCAGCTTATTATCGTCTCCTTGCCATAATAACACTATATCGTGACAGTAGTGGGTCGAGAAGGGCTTCTCTGAAGAGTATTCCGTCCGTCAGGTAGAGTATCTGGGTCTTCTCTTTATCGCTCACGTCCTCAAATCGGATGGTGTATCCAACCTAGTACGAATGGAATCCGTGAGTAGTCAATGACGTATACGTTCGCCAATTCATACCCCTTCTCCAAGTACTGTTCCCACTTCAGCAGCCACACGAGCAGCAACCGAAGTCGCAGCGACTCTCCGGGGTTGCGTGCAAGCTATTACATTACCTTCACCAGCCCATCCAGCTTCCAACAAGTATTGGGGAAGTTCTTAAGAAAGTTAGGTTGGCGCGACCGCATAATATTACTTTGCGTACGTGTAGTTTTTCCGGAACCAGTCTGTCCAACTACAACAGTAACTGGAAACTGTTCGATGCAGTATAGAAGCTTGTCGCCTGAAAGCAGTGAGCTTCAGGAACGTCGAAAGTTGCGGAGACTCACGGTATTTGGCAATGGGGAGGCATTGACGTTGGGCTTGAAGTGGCAAAGAGTTGTCGGATGGCGCAGATGGGATCACGCTTTCTTGTTCGTGAGTCAACCTATCCAAACTGCTCCCCGGAGCTACCGTCCCAGGCTTCCAGAACGACAACGAGGACATTGAATTTATTGTGGGTGTGCCTGCCTAAATGATGAACAGAATACGTGCACGGCCTAGGTCAAGTTCTCGGGAGTCAACCCATCCAAACAAAGGCGGTCCACGTACACATATTCGTATCTGTGGTGGATTCTCACTTATGGATGCGCGTGAGGATCTCCCGAAAGTCTCCATCGAGACCGAACAGGACTGGAGACAAATCCAACACAATCTATCTGCTGCCTTCTTGGCCCGCTTGGACACTGAATTAGACTTCCAGGGACAAACTGGCGACAAAGACACGCTCTTGCCACACGCTTATCAGGTGAATCCGCAGAACCACGTTCCTTAATATGCTAAACCGTGGCGTATGTAGTTCCTCGAGACCCTCTTTGACATCACTCGCCCTAATCTACGTATCAATGGACGGACAACAGACGAGCCATGTGGTGATGAGGAAGGTGAGTCGATTGTTACTCGTCTGAGCTTTTATACTCCTTGCTCACGAGTCTAGACGTGGAGCCGTTCGACGAAGCTTTAGATCGGCACATTTGGTCGCTGTCGGACCAAAGGCTGAAGTGGGACAAGGAAGTTGCAGGCTGTCGACGCTCAAGACCGGGGGACATTGAAAGGTCGATGGCGGAAAGCTTGGCAAAACATCGTATATGCAGCTTGGAAGTATCGGAGGAGTTTAATAGCTGCGCTGATGTTAATCGTAGGTTGTGGCTTTCCTGACATTCACATTGTTAACTGGTTTTACAGACAAGCAAGTCCATGGTGAACTCAAGCAAACGTCATCGAACGCTGTTTCCTTGGCACCCAGGCTTTTGCAGGTGCGTTCTACTGAATTTAAATGGTATTCAAGGGAAGGTTCCAATGACATTCCAGTCTATCAAGTCTCAACAAAGTCGGGCGAATAAAATCAAATCGGTATCTGCTGAGGTAAAGGGCCTGAAACCTTAAACCTCGTCGACACGACCGGCAGCAGATTGTACGAGTTTCTTCCTTCGATACGATGGATTATGATCCACGGCTACTTCTGTTGGCACCACGCCCACCATAACCACCCCTGAATCCACCACGCCCACCACGATCACTACCTCTGCCGCCTCTACCGCCTCTACCGCCTCTACCACCTGGTCGAAACCCACGACTGCCTGAACCCCCTCGTCCGCGTGGGTTACCACGCGTGCTACCACGGCCACGTTCTGAGAATGGGTTAGGAAATGGAGTTCATGATGAGCCATCGACATACTGGAAATCCCTGGGCAGTGGAGGGCGCACATCAGCTACCGATATGTTAAGAGAGAGACGGATCACTACCTGTCGCTTTTGGTTTTGGAAGGAACCGTTCGATGGGTAGAAGTTTGTCGCTTCCAATGTAGATCTTGTCCCCCTCTTGAAAGCTGGTTGCCACCATACCTTCGCCCATTTTTACTGAAAAATACACCTCATTTATCGGACCAAGTATTTCATCGACCTTTCCGATAAGGGATTTGTTTTGAAGGTAGATTGGGGCATTAAAATATGGTACTTTGTCGGAAAGGAGGGAGGCACAGAGCATCTCGTCCTCGACAGCATGCATGAATGAGCCTATTGCTGTCGAAGTGGATGAGTTGAGGTCTGGGCAGTCCAACAAACATTCAGAAGTACCTAGTACGGTGTCCGGTGGGCCGGCGTCGCGCTGCTGGAAGCCGCCGCGGCCACCTCCACGAGCTGCGCGAGTGGTAAATACACCAGAAAAGCTGGATAGCGTGCGTGCTTGCCTCCACCGCGACCAAATCCTCTCGCGCCGCCTCGATTCATGGTCGGTTTTGAGAAAGGTTCAATTACATAATTGCGCGATATAACAAAGCCTTCTGAAGTTCGAAGTTTCAGCTTACCATTACCCTCTGGTTCTGACAACCTGGGATGAGTCTTTTCTTCCGCCACATTCCGGCAGTGGAAGCCGATTTCTCTGTCCAGAATATTGTCGAAGTTGCAGGGCAAGATACCATTCTTGTCTCCCAGGATATTTGGGATGCACTTTGTTTATCCGGTGAATCACGCAGAATCGTATCCGTCAAGCCGAAGCGCCAATACCCAACCGGCTCACTTTCCCATCATGCCAATGCCCTGACGTGCTGGGCTATGTATAGTCCAAATGTGCGTGTTTCTTTGAAATTCTACTTTTCGTTATTTATCGCAGTGAAGGTGTCCGAGATCGCTATCCCGCCAGCCTGGGTGGTCACCTACCCGGACATTTTCCAACCTTGCCGGGTGGATTTGGAGGGAGTCTTCAAATCCCTCATTTTATCGACTGCGGAAAACGTTACCTTGACGGAAGTCGTCTTAACTGCAAGAGACGATAGAGCGTACATAGCAGCCTCATTTCAGGGAACAGCGTTCGAGAATTGGTTCTTCGATTCCCATGTCATCGTTCGTGATGGCGAGGACGTCTTCATCCCTTCGAATATCTTCGCCACTCATAGTTCGTCGGCCCAGCCTTCGTCGTTCTTTGGATATGCGGTCAACCTCGCATCGCCTAACAAGCAGGGTGTTGCCCAGCGGGGTTTAACGCGATTCACAGTGATGTCATGTGGTGGGTTGAACGAAGTATCAGACAGCCGAGCCTGTCACGAAAATTTGGAAATTAACGAATCGTTTCTTATCTCTGCTGTTTTATCTTCTCCGGAACCTTTGTCCCAAGAAAAAGAGGGTGGTGAGGACATGGCAGCATTGCTGTGGATCTAGCTCATGTGTAATACAGATAAGCTCCCGGGAGCTGTGTTCTCTGCCAAGGCATTGCGATCGCCCATTGACGTTGATCTTGATCAAGTTACTGTTTATCTTCATACAAGTAGCTTGCGTCAAGTTGGAGTACTGAATGGAGATTGGGTACGACTCTGCTCTGGCCATTTTCGTACCCAGATATAACCATAAAAATCAGGTTCTAGCTTCGCCAATCGACTTTTCGACCTCTCGCGTAGTGCGTATAGGCGCCGTTGACGAGACCTTTGACGATTTGTACAGTCCATCTGTCATGCTATCACCAACACTTCTTCACAACTTGTGTTCACGTGGCCGTCAGCAAATCATGCTTCGTGTGTCTCCGAGTGGGAGGCGCGATCCTAGCATTCCAACGGCGAGGAGCATTACCGTGGCAAGGGTAGCTTCTCCATTCTCGACCCATCGTCGTTACGAGCAACTGTTTATCCACGCTTTACACGAGTACTTCGGCTCATCCAAACGGTTGGTTAAAGATGGTGACATTATCCCATTACGGATCAACGTCGATCGTTCGTTGGATGCTCATCACATCTTACGCCCAACCGATTTTACAAGGAACGTCGTGCACAACAATGTGGACGTCCCGGTTTATTTTGTTGTTCGGAACATCGACTGTGAAGTTACCAAGACTCAAAGAAACCCTTTTCCGGTCTCGCACGTCGGTTGCTTCGTCGATGTCTCCATGACACGGGTCATTCAAGCCGGAGTTGAGCACATCAAAGTTCCTGACGTATACGATTACTATGGACTTTGTTGGGTGTCATATCAATTATTCTTGATTTTGCCGTTAATCTTCGTCCCAGGTCACGCGCGAGTGGCGTTGCCAGGAGCGTTTGGAATATCTCATCAGGTCTCTCGGTTGTCGAATGCCATGTCGCTTGACGAGGCGGCGAGCTTGGGGGTGCGGTCGGCGGTATTTATTACAGGATCGAGAGGCACGGGCAAATTCTCTGCAGCGGTGCACGTCGCGCGCCGCCTTCAAATGCACTTCATGGAGGTCAGTAGCCGGCCGTCCACCCGGGATTTGGCTAAGATGACGGCTTTACAGATTAACTGTTTCAATCTTCTATTAGATACAACTGCGAAAGCTGAGGTCTCACTACGAGAGCAAGTAGAAAGTGCCACATCCTGTTCGCCATGTGCAGTGGTGCTTCGCCATGTTGATGCATTGACCCATTTGCAGACCATGGCAGATGGCAAAGGTTGCATTTCATTTCATTTTCCTGAACTATGTATATTCACATCCTGCATTCTAGGATCATCCATTATTCAGACACTACAGCAGTGGGTTGAGGATGCCAACAAGACTCAAGACCAGCAGTGTATGCTCCTTGGGGTGGTGGAGCAGGGCAAAATACCTGAAGGTATCTCATTCAGCAATGAGATAGAGATCAAGGTATGAGGTGGCATTGGTATCCCCTGTGTCTTGACAGCAAGAATCCAGGCACTGAGTGAGGATGAACGTTTCTGGCTGCTTTCAGAGCAAGTGAATAGTCAGGGTGGATACCTTGCTTCAGATGTCTCTATTTCTATGCTAGCCAGGGACACTGCAGCATTGGTTGCCTCGGATCTGACCAACCTGGTTCAAAAGACACATCTTTATGCTGTAATGAGGTGTGCCAAGTGCTATAGCCAGTGATTTTGTCCTCATCCATTGATCATAGCTCTAAGGTTCAGCAGCAACTGGCAACCTGGCCAGTCATATCTGCTGAACAGTTTAATACTGCTTTGCTCAAGGCTAGAACAGCCTTTGCTCAAGGCATTGGTGCACCTAGTATTCCAACAGTCTTTTGGGAAGATGTTGGGGGATTAGGTCTAGTGAAGAATGAGATTCTTGACACAGTCCAGTTACCATTGGATCATCCTGAATTATTTCAAGATGGGTTCAAGAAGAGATCAGGTTATTTCTGTTTATTCCATGTGGAGTTTCTATTAACTGAGTTTTGATTAGGTGTTTTGCTCTATGGTCCCCCAGGAACTGGAAAAACCCTTCTTGCCAAAGCTGTGGCAACCTCTTGCTCATTGAACTTTTTCTCAGTGAAGGGGCCAGAGTTGCTCAATATGTACATTGGTGAATCTGAAGCCAATGTACGTAGAGTTTTTCAAAGGGCAAGGGATGCCAGACCTTGTGTTATCTTCTTTGATGAGCTAGATTCAATAGCTCCTAAGCGAGGAAACCAAGGAGACTCTGGTGGAGTTATGGATCGAATTGTAAGCCAGCTTTTAGCTGAGCTAGATGGAATGAGTGTTGGAGGGGTGGATATATTTGTGATTGGAGCAACTAATCGCCCAGACCTGTTGGATTCTGCACTGCTGCGCCCAGGACGGTATGTATTGATATTATTAATTGGATATCTTGGCTGATTTTTTCACACAGATTTGATAAGATGCTCTATCTGGGAGTTTGTGACACCCATGAAGCTCAACTTGATATTCTGAAGGCTCTCACTCGAAGATTCAATCTACATTCCAACCTTAGTCTATCTTCAGTTGCTGCCCAATGCCCCTTCCATTACACTGGAGCAGACTTTTATGCATTATGTGCTGATGCACTTCTTCACACACTTTCTTGCAAAGTTGCAGAGCTTGAGGAAGAAAGAGGTGACTGATTTTATTGAGTTCATAATATCAAGTTACTTATTCTTTCATTTCATTTCATTTTATAGCTGAGTTGAATATGCTGCCCAAGTATCAGGAGCATCCCATTTCTCCTCAGTACTTTATTTCTGAAATGAAATCAGAGGTAGATTTACAACTAGTGGTAAAGGTAGAGGACTTTGATTTTGCTCTAGAGGAGCTGATTCCAAGCATCAGCAATTCTGAGTTGTTACATTATGCAAGGATTCAGAAGAATTGGCATGGTTTTAGTGTGTAGCAGTTGGTGAATGTAATTGCTACTTTTACAAATTAATCTGGTCAGTCATTCAGTTGGTCATAATATTTGGGGGTAAATAGCCATATACACTTATGTATGTGTTATTATAATATTGTATGTTTAAAACATTTGTTAAAAATTATTCAAATCATGTTACAATTTTTGCATTAGCAAACCATCTAAATTCACATAGACATGCAAACCTGTACAGACCTGTGCATCTAGGTTTGGACCTATGCAGGCCTGCATGAGTTTGAATAGGTCCTTTACAGTACAAACTTCCAGTGTGTAGCCCAGTTGTAGCTCTGTGTTGTACAGTAGTATAGTGGTACAGACAGACATGTTCTTATTTGCACAAGAAATACTTTGTTGAATTAATCATAATATTTTGCAAAATTGTTAAAAGTCCATGCTCTTTGAGCTCATTTCTGGCTGATATCCAGCAAGTCTAACCAGAGATCTAGAGGGGTGAAGGGATAAGTGATGGAGACAGACCAGAGGTCCAAATGACAGAGATGGAGTAGGGAGAACTTAGGAGGATGTTAGTGCAGGACTTGTGTGTCCTGCCCTTGTATAGGTCCAGGTCCTCAGACTTTGTAGGAATGGAGGGTAGGAGACAAGGGAGGGAATTGGATATGAGAGGAGATAGACTTGTTTGATATTCATACTAAGGAACATATATGGGAGATGTGATCCTTAAGTATGGATGGAGTAAGGTACAGAAAGGAGGTGTTACAAAACACAACCTCATTAGCTTAATTTTTTGTACACTTTGCTACACTTTTGTACACTTTTTACTTATTACCTTCGGACTGTACACTTTATTACACTATTTACTGTACTATAGATCACATGATCGGCTGGTCACCTGACCTGTCATGTGATTCCCTCCCTTTCCGGTCATATGACCTCCTAGGATCACATGATATACCCCTTGGACATCACATATTTAACTACATCACACACATTCCTTATTTAAGTAGTTATCTATGTATGGGCTTGGCACAGCTTGGTCTGTGCACAAGCTCTTGGCATTATATAAAGCCTCAGGGTCAGGACTAGCACCCCTAGTCTTGTCAACCTGGGAATCACCTAGAGTAATGGGGGTGGCCTTAGCTGCTATATGCCCTCACTAGTATGTGACCTCACACAGGACTTTTCCCTCTTTGTTATCACAACATTGCTGGGTGTCATAACCAGTCCTTATCTTATCTCATCAGGTAGTGGTTGCTGTCAGGCCAGGACCCCAGGTTGGGGTTAGGAGTTGAGCCCCTGGACTTAGTTTTGACTTCATTTCAGGAGAACAGATGTCAAGGTGTGACTAAAACATGTAGGAGTGTTAGGGATATGGGTAAAGGGTGTCAAATGTCAAGCAACAGATGAAACATGTAAGAAAGACAAGGATACAGATGATCTGTGATAAGTCCAATGTTGTCTGAGACAATGCCAAGGTTAATCCAAGCAGAGGTATGAACTCTGGGGTGTAACTCCAAAGGAGGAATGATAGTGATGGATGAAGGACAAGGGAGGGAGGCTGGAGATGACTGGAGAAGATTGGAGATTGATTGAAGAAGGCATAATGAGTAGCAGAGTGATGGATATGACAAACAAGTTAAGCATTTTGATGAATTTTATGCAACCTGTATACATATTGTAACTTTTGTTGGAAAAATCTACACACCATTAAACACCATTGTACAGTATGTACTGTAATTGCAATGGCTGATTTTTTCCAGTGAGTTTTAATGTGGTGTCACAGGAGGGATCTTAATTGCAAAGCATTGCAATGCAAGAGGGTTATCAATATGATCCAGGGGGGTCCATTGCCACTTCTGGTAATGTGATTGACATAGTACCTGAGAAACAGCACATTGGTTTGATATTGTAGTGCATTATTATACACCCCAGTCATTTTAGGAGGTTGGAACACCCACATTCCAATCACCATCCATTGTATGTTGCATGAAACAATCCAATGATATTGCTATCAGTCTGCCACTACAGTTCATTATGCTATTTAATAATTTCCATTCAAAGCACTAACAAACACATGGGTGTAGAGTGTTCAGATAACTGTCCTGACATTGTACATGAGTATAGTACAAAATGGATTAGCCATGATGGCAAGCTCATCAGCAAACTGGCAATTTTCCCACATTTTTCCACAAAATGTCTTCACTCATCACATAACCACAACAACATCCATGCTTACAAAGATTTGGCCAGTAACTTATGAATATACAATGATTGACCCATAAAAATTTCAATCCTAATCAACACTAAAAATGTTGAGTTGCATTTTCCCTATTTCTTTGTACAGGGCTTTATTACTAAGTACCTTACTATGGTGACTGTCCAGGTTTGTGAATGTTTGTCAATACAGGGGCTGATTTGCTGATGCTCACCTATTAGATTCCACAGCAACAGGATGAAAGGAGACCATGCTGCTGTATACATGCTGTAAGTGTATTCAAAACCCATTGAGTAACCTGGGTTGCAAGGATCAGGTGATGTTAGGTAGTGAAATGACCTTGAATAGCACTAAAGCTAGCAGTAGATTGCCTTCACTAGATTTAGGAGAGAGGAAACTTTAGATGAGATTCATGAGGGAGAATTTCAAGTGAACTTGACTGGAGTTCACTGAAGATGTTGTATCCATCATCTCTACCCCCTATCTGCCCTCTCTGAAGAATCCCCAAGATCATCCAACCATCTTGTACATCACCATCACCATCATTTTCATTGGATATATTCTGGAGTCATCACCTCTTACTTGGAACAGTATAGGACTTATTTATCCCTATTCATATATTCATATTGTTTCTCTGACCCTTAGGGTCTCCATTACTGTTCCTCTGCTTAACACTGAATCTCATATTCACTTATTGTTTCCCTTCCTTCAGGCCTACATTATCTCCATTCCTTGTACAGTACCTTAGTCTGATTGCTACAACTGTCCTGAATAGGGTCAGGCATAGACCTTGAAGAGTACTGAGTGTTGAAAGGGTGAAGGATGATGGTGGTGAGGAACTGGGCTTCCAAGGATTGATATGTGACTAGGGCATCATTGAGGGACAAAGTATGAAGGATAGAGGATGATGGGATGTTTTAGATGTGGCACCAATACTGTTTAAGGGAACAAAGCTTACTCAAGGGTGGAGGAAGGCTCAACAAGGGTTGTTGAAGCATGAAGGTAGAAGTTCCAAAAGAGGATGAAGGTGAGATGAAGCCTCAGCACTGGATGTGTGCTTGAGAGTGACATTCAATGGTTCATTCAGAGTGAGGCCTTAGTGAGGGAAGATGGTGATGATACAAGGTAGAACTAGTGCAGAAAAAATACATGGATACTCAAGGATTTATATAGTACTTGTGCAAGGGAAAGCAATATCAGAAAGGATGGAATGACTAAGTATGAGTAAGAATGTAAGAGTAAGTGGATTTGTAATGGTAGGGATGCACTGATGAAGCAATTTGAAACAACCAAAAAGGATGCTTAAAGGTTATAGCACCTGGTTGCCTACTAGCTTCTAGTGGAAGGGAACTATTGAGTTCAACTTAGAGGAGGTGTTATGATTTCTTTCCTCTCTTACCTTATCTGTTCCTCTCCCTTATCTCATACTATGAACCTTGTGTTTGATCCCTATGGACTACTTTTCTTTTGCCATAGCCACACCTTCCATCACCTTCCATCACCTCCCATTTGTTAGATTATGATTTCTTCCATCAAGTTCCATCCTATTCTTCAAACTGCTGACCAAGAAGTCTCTTGAAATGTTCCCTTCCCTTCTATTGGATTCTATATGAGTAGTATAAGAACCTTTCTGTAACTGCTTGGAAACTCCAAGCTAGATCCCCCTGAATCTATCCCTTGAATCATTCCTCTGTCCCTAGCTTCCCTTTGAACCCTTGAATGACTTGTCCCTCATCTGAGTGGGCTCTTCACCCTCAAATCCCCTGAACCCTCAAACCCAGGAACCTTTGTTGTCCTTCCACCTCTTTGTCACAAGTAGATCTATCCTTTCAAACCTCTGAATCTCTTCACTCTCAGGGCTACCTCCACCCCTACCTGGGCTGGTCATAACAAAAGATCTAGCTTCCTTTTCAACGGCTACTACCAGGTAGACCACCATTCCTCTCAGAAGACCACCCACTGATTCCACTTGGAGATCCATTTGCAATCCTAGACTCCAGACCCCAGACTCCCCTTTTCCATCCCCAATCTCTGAACACTTCTCTGACCTGGATGAACCCATTTCCACCCCAACAGAACTTTCCCAGTTGACTTCTCTTTCCAGAGCCCTTTCTAGAGCAGCTACCCTTCATTCATCAACCCCACCAGGACCCTCTTCTCCTTTCACCTCTCTTGTCCCCACTCCTCCTCCCCCTTTTCTCCCAGGTAGTTCCCTTGCTCCCCAGAATCCCTACCCCATCATGATGATGAAGCCCACTGAACTTCACATCATTCAACCTTCCACCTTCAATGGAGACTATATCAAAGCAATCCTCTGGCTTGATCAGGTCAGGATGTACCTAGCCATCAATGAAGAATGTTACAATACTGACTCAAAATGAATTGGCTTTGTCCTATCCCACATGAAAGAAGGATCAGCCCTGACCTGGGCCAACACCTTCTGGAGCAAGACCCTCTCATCTGGGAACCTCTTCCTAGGAACCTTGAAAGAGTTCACCAAAGAGTTTGAAGCCACCGTTAAGCACCACAATACTGAAGCCAATGCTCTTGCTTGGCTCTCCACCACCTGAGTTACTGTTATGATTTCTTTCCATCTTTACCTTACTCATCTCTTCCCCCTATCTCTACCTTGACTAGCATTCGACTCCTATGAACTACATTTCTTCTCTCCATAGCCATACCTTCCATCACCTTCCACCATCTTCCACTTACTAAAGGCTATGTTTCCTTCCATTGTGTTCCATGTCTTTTGAACTGCTAACCAAGAAACCACTTGGCATGTTCTCTCTCATTCTATTGGGTTCTATACTAGTAGTATAAGAACCTTCCTGTAACTGCTTGGAAACCCCAAGCTAGATCTCCATAAATCTACCTCTTGAACCCCTCCCTCATCACTAGCTTCCCCCTGAACCTCTGAATGACTTGTCCTGCATTTAAGTGGACTCTCCATTCCAGAATCTCTTGAACCTCTGAATCCTTGTCATCTTGTTGCCTCTTCCTAAGTAGGCTCCCTCCCTTGAACCTCTGAACCTTCATCACCCTTTAGGGCTACCTCCATCCCTACCCAGGCTGATCATAACAAAAGATCTAGCTTTCTCTTTCAATGGCTACTACCAGGTAGACCACCATTCCTCCCAGAAGACCACCCACTGATCCCACTTGGAGATCCATTTGAAACCCTAGATCCCAGACCCCAGACTCTCCCTCCCTTTCACCCACCTCTGAACACTTCTCTGATCCAGATGAACCCATAGCCACCCCAACAGAACTCTCTCAGTCAACCTTGCTCACCAGAGCTCTCTCTAGAGCAGCTATCCTTTGTTCCTCCACCCCATCCCAAGTTCCTCTTCTCCTTTTGCCTCTCTCATTCCCACTCCCCCTTTTCCATTTCCTCCAGGTAGCTCCCTTGCTCCCCAGAACCCTTACCCCATCATGATGACTAAACCCACTGAACTTCACATTGCTCAACCCCCTGCCTTTGATGGTGACTACATCAAGGCCTTTCCATGGCTTGATCAAGTTAGGACATATCTAGCCATCAATGAAGAATGCTACAACTCTGACTCAAAGTGGATCAGTTTCACCATCTCCCACATGAAAGAAGGCTCAGCTCTGACCTAGGCCAACACCTTTCACAGTAAAGCCCTCTCCTCAGGGAACCTCTCCCTTGGATTTTTTGGAGACTTTGTCAGAGAGTTTGAAGGAGCCTTCAAACACCATGATACTGAAGCCAATGCTCTCACTTGGCTTTCCACCACTCAAGTCACTCCAAAGAACAGAGATTACACCTCTGCCCTCCTCCAATACAATGCAGACTTTGCTTCAAAAGTTGCCCTTGCAAAAGTCACCCAGGAAGAAGTCTTGATTTCATTCTACCAAGCCGGAATTCCAACAAAACTCATGGAATGAATCATGGGACTAGATACTATTCCTACCAAGGTAGAAGAGTGAATGAGGAAAGTGCTCACCATTCAGACCTGATGGAATCAAGCTAAAGCCATTGCCAATCATAAGACCTACCTCCCCTGAACCTTCCACTCCCCCTCTTTGAAACCAGCAGAGCAAGACCCCAATGCCATGGATGTAGACCATGTCCAAATCCTGAAACTCACCAATGAAGAAAGGAAAAGATGTAGGGAGAAAGGGCTATGTTTCAGATGCAAGAAACTCAGCCATGTCTCATTCAAATACCCCTCCTTTCCTTTGAACCTGAAGAAACCCCAAGTCCAACAAGTTGTGAAAGAAGAAGTTCCCTTCCTGATTGACATTGAAGATGACAAAGAGGGAGAAGAGACAGTGGGAAGAGTAACCTTCAATCTTGAAAAGGATTTTCAGAGCAGAGGAACTGATCAACATGCACCCCCTCCTATACTTGTGCTACCACCCTTGTATCAATGAACCCAACCTCAATTAGAATCTCCATTCAGTTGATTGAGCCTTCACACTCTCTTAAAACCATCAACACTTGAGCCTTGGTCAATAGCAGTGCAGACTGTAACTATATCAACTGAGACTTCATAAAGAAACATCAGCTTAAAATCCACTGCCTTATCACCCCCATCCCAGTATGAAATATAGATGGGACATCCAATAAAGTCAATGGGATATGCTCCACTTGCTTCCTCTTTATCAACATTGATGGGATCACCATGAAACAAGAGTTCTGTGTCATGAACTGTAGCATCCAGAATATTATCCTAGGAATCTCTTGGCTCAGAAAAGCCAACCCCTCCATTGACTGGGACAAGCAAACCCTCCAACTCTCTGAAATCCTAGACAAGTCCAAGAATTTTTACTTAGCTCATTCTAGTGATTTAAACCAACATGACTCTCACTTCCAATGACCCACCCCCCCTACCCCAGTTCAACATGTTATGAGGAATGAATTGGAAGACTGCCATCTCTGGGAATACTTAGATTGAGAAACAGAATACCTTACCTGGGCCAATGACAATAGAATCATCCACCAATGGATCAGATGTGGATCTAGGATCGCCCCTGCCTCCCTCATTGTCAAAGTGATCCTGGCCACTGAACTAGTGGCCAAAGCTGAGGAAGAGAAAACAAAATCACTCCTCCCCCCTGAATATGCCCAGTTTGCTGAAGTCTTCTCCAGAGAAGCCATGGATCACCTTCTCCCATCTTGTCTCTATGATCATGAAATCAACCTCAACAACACTTTCACCCCAAAAATTGCTACCCCTTATCACCTTTCCCCTGAAGAACAGAAGGCTACCAAAGATTTCCTAGAGGAAAACCTCTGAGCAGGAAAAATCTGCCCCTCCAACTTCCAACAAGCATCTGAAACAAGTCTTAGACATGAGCCACTAATGCAGGGTGGAATGCAAGCACTGGCTATGATGCCCAGCAACATTTTATGATGAAAGGAGACAGAGAGGAAACACATGGCCTGGCAAGGATGCACTGGACCATGGGCAGGGATAAGGGGGAGATTGTCAAATGGTAACACCTATTAAAGGCCTGGCATATAAAACCCAGATAATGCCCAAGTGCATAAGACTGGGGAACCAGTCATTACAACATCCAGGTATATATACACTTGTCAAGAGTATTACTAATATGTGACTAATATATCATGAGAAGTGGTACAATAGATAAAGAAAGGTGCAGCCAATGGCTAAATGAGCTCTTATCTATGATGTCATGAGTCTAGACCAGTCATGTGGTCTGACATCATAGCATCTGGGCCCTAGTCATGTGATTGTGGGATTGTAGTGATAGGGGAAAGTTATGTGATCTTGGTGACAAAGGAGAAAGAAAAAGTGTAGCTATGAGTGTATGAGTGGTGAGAGTTAAAAAAATTAAATATGTATCATAACAGCATCCCCCTTCTTCTTCATTAAAAAGAAGGATGGAAAACTCTGCCTCTGTCAAGACTATAGATATGTCAATGAACACACCATCCATGATGGTTACCCCCTCCCCCTTATAGGCAACCTTATCAACAAAGCCAAGATTGCAAAAGTCTTCACCAAGTTTGATGTTTGATGGGAATACAACAATGTCAGGATCAAAGACAGACACCAGTGGAAGGCAGCATTCACCACCCACAAAGGCCTCTTTGAACCAACTGTCATGTTTTTTGGCTTCACCAATTCCCCTGCCACATTCCAATGCTTCATGAATGACTCCTTCCAAGACCTCATTGCCAAAGGCTGGCTGATTATCTATATGAATGATCTTCTCATCTTCTTTCCAGACCAAAAGATCCACAAAGAGTGAACCAAACAAGTCCTGCAATGCATGATGTAACTGGACCTCCACCTCAGACTGGAAAAGTGTACCTCCACAGTCAAAGAAATTGAGTACTTGGATATGATCCTCTGCCCTGGTGAAATACAGATGAACTCTGTCAAGTTAGATGGCATTGATAAATGGCCCACTCCCTCCTCCCTCAAAGATGTTCACTTGTTCCTAGGGTTTTCTAACTTTTACTGACATTTTGTTATGTCTAGCTCTTGGGACACCCTGGTAATGTTTTTCTCCTCTCTATCATTACAATAGCTGCATCAATGGACTACTCTGTTTCCCTTCTCATCACCTCTGGACTTTCTGGTGATGCCTCCTCCTCCCATCCCTAGTGCTTTCACTGATCCAGATTGGGCATGAGGCCTCTTACTTAACATTACTATAGAACCCTGACATTCCACATCATGGAACTCCATAGCATTCTGCTTTTCCTTTGTTTCCCTTGCTTAGATCCAATCAGTCTACATCTGGGTATGCCCCATTTCACTTCCATCCCCTTTCCAGGATTTTTCCCGATCAGATAGTACTACTTGGACTCTAACTCCAATTCCTTAGAGTTCTTCAACATTTCCAGAGTCTGATAGTAGTTAGTGTAACGAGCCCAAGGAGGAACTCATTAAGGGCGAGGCAAAGCTCTAACCCTAACCCCAAGCGCACAGCATTGGAGGGCCACCCGATGACACGCTAACCAATGATCTAGGAGAGAGGAGGCCAGGTATGACGTCTGGCAATGGTGTATGATGGTAAGGATAAGGAATGGATCAGTCTGTATGAGCCTTAGCACTGGAGGGAGATATGATAGCAGCTAAGGCCATCCCCCTTGAACCCAGGTAA
>JBBPJV010000687.1:0-16958 GCA_038088915.1 Sutorius aff. eximius
CATACATACATCTCTTTCTTCTTCTTCTTTTCTTTCCTCCATGCAGCACGAATCTGGGTTTTGGTCTGACCTCAGGTCGTCTAGATGGGTCGTCAATCCAGGTACTCTTTTCTTTATCGCGTCTACAACCGCTCATCCTCTTCAGCATCCTCGCTCAAACTTCTCCTTATACCCATCGTACTCTACATCAATTGGGAGGTCCTCGCCCCCTTCCTCGCCCAGGGGCTCAGCAACCCGTTTAGACCATTTCTCTTCATCTCTCACCGAGTCCCATCCTCCCCCGACTCGGACGTGCGGTACCAAAAGGGATATCTCGATCTCGTCTTCCTTGCGTACTACATCATCTTCTTCTCCTTTCTCCGCCAAGTCATCTCCATCCACGTTTGTCACCCCATAGCACGCCATTTCGGCATAAAACGCCTCGGAAAACTCAATAGATTCGGCGAACAAGGTTATGCTACATTTTATTTCGCAGTCATGGGCACTTGGGGCTATGTGAGCGCTACGTCTCCTCCCCTCATTCCTCTCATCACCCTTTCGTACAGTATATCATGTCCAGATTGCCAACATACTGGTACCACACGGAGCACTTTTGGCGAGGTCACTCCCGGCCCCTCCCAGACAAACTCCTATCTTCTCACCTCCCCCTACAGGTTATCCTCATTGGGATATGATACCCAGCTTGAAGCGATACTATCTCATGCATGCTGCTTACTGGTGCCAGCAGCTCATCGTTCTTCTCCTCCGTCTCGAGAAACCACGCAAGGACTACTCTGAACTCGTTGCTCACCACATTGTCACTCTCTGGCTCATCGGGTATTGTCCTGCTTGATGGAACGTGCTTACCATTCACCTTGCTTCCCAGTTGGAGTTATCTCATCAACTTGACCCTCATTGGTAACGCAGTCTACATGAGTATGGATATCCCAGACGTCTTTCTTGCCGTAAGTCTCTTCCAGCTCCCCTCATCCTTTCTGAGCGTTCGCAATAGGTCTCCAAGATTCTCAACTACCTACAACTTACGTGGGCAAAGTTGGTCACGTTCATATCATTCCTGGGCATCTGGACGTCAGTCATTCCCTTTGGCCCCTTGTCTATGTCTTCATCGGTCTGGTTTTGCCGCAGGTACTTCCGGCACTACCTAAACGTCAAAATGCTCTGGTCAGTGTGGTACGAATTCGACCTGATCCCGTGAGTACCATCGCCATCTTAACCCCCCAGCACCTCTGACCTCCGATAGTGAGGCCAATCGAGTATGGGCTCCCAAGACAGGAGCCTGGCTTGTCTGGTGGATGAAGTATCACATCTTCGTTCCGCTTCTGCTGCTCCAATTCCTCAATTTATTCTGGTACTACTTTATCTTGCGCATCGCCTTGAGGTCCGTCATGCTATACTGTTTTGTTACATTACTGAAGTGGGCCTTTCAGGTCTTTGAAACCTTCCACCATGACAGACGACAGGTCGGACGACGAAGACGAAGGTGACGCGAACGGTGACGCCGACCACGAAAAGAATGAATGAACACGCTTAGCCCGCACACGATATTAAAGACCAACACGCTGAACATTGTGATTTCGTCTTTCATATACCTTCATTACATCTTAGCATACAGGGCTTCTGAACCGAATATGATTTAGCTCGCTGGTTCCCCGGCCTCGGCGTTGCTGTCCGCAACGGCCGACTGAGTCATGTCAACGACTGGTCCAAATAGGCCTTCTTGGTCGGAATATTCGTCATCCTCTTCCCAAGCACCAAAGTTCACCCTGACGCCCGTGCCCGTCTGAGGTGTTCCATTATTATTGCTTGTACGATTCGGCCACCGTTTCTCTCGCTGCATGTCAATAGGATCCCCTGAAGCCATGGATTGCAACGCTAGCATCGTGTACTAATTGACTAGTCAGCAGCGCATCCGACGAGAACAACACTAACATACATGTGCATCATTTCCCGCGTTGTGGAGATGTGTCGTACCAATCTGAAGGTGTCTACAGACACGCTCTAGTGATCGGCGGTTGCCGCCTGCTTCCCCTTCGAGGGCGGCAAAGAGATCAGAGGTATCAACGATGAAGATGCCGTCCTGGGGGAGAACATCCGGGAGCAAGAATGCCATGTCGGGCAACACGACGTCCACGTCTTTTGACTTGAGGTACCTGTTGTTCACGTCACACGTATACTAGCGACAGGTCGGCGGCACGAATACCTGATATCCTGATTATTGTCGTGGAAAATCAAGAAGAGCGGACCAGCAGATTGGAGATCGGTGACGAGCGTTTGGATGCGGCTCTTGAACGCCGCCTTGTTGACTTCCTCGCTCGTACCGAACGCAAAGAACTATGGGCACGATTACGAGGGGTGTACGCGGATTCGAGTAAAACCAGCCTACATCTTTGTGATTTGGGACGAACGTGTTGGTATAATACCTGTGTTCCTTGACGATGAGATGACCTTGTTCCTCGACCTTTTGATCGTCCATCCACCGAACGGTGCTCCAACCGAATTCAGTCAGGAGGGTATGATCCCTGTCCCACGCCTCAAAGTCGAGGGCACACCACACGCCACGTTTGTGGGACCAAAGGGAACGCACGCGCTCGAATATGTCGCGGCGTGCATTGAGGGTCGGATCAACGCCCTTGAGGCGCTTGTTGTTTTTCTCGATTTGCTATCGTGCGATCAGTATGCGAGATCATTCAAGCAAGAATGGGGACTGACCCTGAGGACCTTGCGGAGGTCCTCTCTGGTACTAAAGTGGACGGGGGACACGTGCCTGAGACTCGACTCGGTGAGGAGACAGTCGGAGTAGGGCAGTGGGACGGGGTGGTGCGTGAGCTGCATTGTGTGTAGCCAGTATCTTATGTACTCGACCTGCGCGGAGGAAAAGAGGAGGCGGGTTTCAAAGTTTTGGAGGGTGCCCATGTAGAGCTCCACGCCTTGGACGCCATCTCTGTGGAGCGGGTGGTCGGGGTGCACGAGCGCGTCCTGGGCAAGGACGGCCTTGAGTGGGCTGCGATCGCGCGGATCGGGGAGGGCCTGATGCCTGTGCGCTGGTGAGGACGAAGGGGACGAGGAGGATGGGGACGATATTGCGTACCATTCAAAGAAAATGTCGGTGTAGCGATAGTAGCCAGTGATCACAGGCGAGACCATATCAAGGCACCGAAAAGGAAATAACCATCGGGTCCACTTCAACCATGGCTCAAACCGTGCAGAAACGGAAACGCGCTCAGCCAGGCGACGACGACGACGACGACGACAACGACAACGACGACAGTCAAAACACGTCTTCGGCACCCCCAAAACGCACCAAACCGTCCACAGCTCGCAAGAGCACCGGTGGCGGCCCGCCCGTCGCGTTATCCTCTCGCGACAAACGTCCCCGTGAGTCGCGTTCACGGTCTCTCCACGCGTCATCTAACCCGTCACAGGCCGATCGGGTGCTGACGACCAGCCTGGTCAACGCAAGAAACGTCGCTATCGCCCCGGCACGCTCGCGTTGCGCGAAATTCGCAAGTACCAACGCAGCACGGATCTCCTCCTGCGCAAACTCCCTTTCTCTCGCGTCGTGCGTCAAATCCCGTCCCTTTCTTCCCTATGCACTCACACATGAGTCGAACATGCAGGTTCGTGAAATCGCTCTGGATATGATGACCGACACCAACTATCAGATGGGCGAGACCGGCTTGCGTTGGCAAAGTTCGGCAATATTGGCCCTACAAGAGGCGACAGAGGCCTTTCTCGTTCACCTCTTCGAGGACGCGTGCGTGATTCGTCAGGCTTTTCTTTGCCCTTCTCGCCTGTGACGCTTCACCCCATAGAAATTTGTGTGCTATACACGCCAAACGGGTCACGATCATGCAGCGTGACATACAACTTGCTCGAAGAATACGTGGACCATGGGGAGGGCTCGGTTAACTTCTTTCTTCACGATTCAATCCGGGCTGTCATGGTGTCTTCCTTTTGATTCTCACATCAATGAAAGCGAAGGCTGAATGTTCGAATGCAGGGTCACAGGAATGCATTGTACATTGTATTATAGATCAGAGCGAGGCAACTACTCAAGGAGCCGACGAGCAAGTCGTAAAACCCAATAAAAATGCATGAAAGAAAATCATGTAGCATGGATATCGGTTGATTGCCACAAAATGCGAGGAAGAGCGAGACGATTGAGGGTTGACAATGTTTCAAAATCATCCAGACGATGGTTAGAAAGAAAGATAAACTCTGCGTCAACCGGAGAAAACTAAGTTAAAAAGTATCCATAGTCTGCGTTGACGTCCTATTTAATGGTTTTAGGTATGAGTGTGAGGATTATAATCGTCGGGAATGGCTCCGAGGGTGAGGGTATCAAATGAGTGTCCCCGAAAGAATAGGAATCCACTGCAAACAGCGGAAATATACGTGTTGTACCATGAGGAACGAGAACAGTCTTCTACAATGCAGCAGTCCGCTGCCGCAGATGTGCAAGTGTCCCGGAGGAATAAGCACCGGACACAGGTCTTAGCGACGGTTTCTTTGTTGAATTCTGTTCTGGTGAAAGCCAGCTCGACTGGCGCGGACCACTGTGCGGCGGAGCAACACGCAGAGAAGCGGACGTTTGAATACCCCGAACGTCGTTGTAGCTTCCCGATCGAGAATCTCCTAGTGTCCTTGCCGTCCGAGTCGCTTCGCCACTAGAACGTCTCTGATGTGACCGGGGGGAATGGGGGCTCGAATTACGACTGCTGGAATCGACCCCTTCGGCGCTGTAATTCCTGGGAAGGGAGGTTGAACCTTGTAGAGGGGAGTGGTGCCCTGCCAACCCGGTATACGAACGAGGACGAGCGCCGAATTGATTCATCATGAATGGAGGGGTTGGGGGAAGTAGAGGTATATCCATTCCGTAAAGCGGCATGCCATTGACCGTTGGAACAGTAGGTATTGCGGGAACTGGTAGGGCATTCGTCCACGTGTATGGGTTAAACGAAGCACGGGGGTCGTATGGCGGATGGAGCGTCATCCCTTTTGCCGGATCTGAGACCACAGACATGCGTCTACTAACATGTTTACCATCCCGTCCCCTGACGTCCTCGGATGACGCCGTGTGAGCAGAATAAACCGAGGGCGGTCTCGACAAACTGTATTGACTTGGCGTGGCCGGTACAGAACTTGAAGGAGAGCCGTCTTGAGGAGAGACAGGCGAGAAAACCAGCTCGGGGGTATACTTGTTGATACTCGACCTCCGAGGCGAGGCATGCATTGATTCTCGGGACATGGAGCGACCGCGGTCAGAAACCCGTGAAGATAACGACACAGACTCGAGAGGACGTCCAGCACGAGAGGCCTCGCGTCGCGCTCGCGTAGCCTGAAGTTCCTCGGCGAAAGCGCGCTCCCGCTCCTCTGCTTGCTTTCTTGCCAACTCTCTGGACCTTCGTAACTTTTCCATTTCTATTCTTTCAACTTCCCGGCGGAGACGTTCTTCCTCCTGGACGACACGCGAAACTGTCGCCGTCTGCTGCGGCTTTGATGGTTCGCTCAGGGATATCAGAGGGCGTGAGGGAAGGCGCCGAGGGGCCACAACCCTCGAAACTCGATTCTCTTGCAGCGGAACAGTTGCCCGACGATTCTCTATGTAAAGCTGTGCCATTCGTTCCCGACGTTCCCGTTCTTCTCGGAGGAATCGAGCCTTCTGTTCCTTGTTCTTCCGAATGCGAAGGACATAGCCCAAAGGTATCTGATCGTCCTTGCCGTCATCATCTGCAAACCGGACTCCCCTTTTGGGGGCGGGATCGTTTGCGACTGTGGATCCAGAAGTTGTCGGTCCGTTGGGTTCTGTCGCGGGTGACGGAGCTGCGCGCAAAGGTAGTGGGGCAATACTACGTTGAAGTGAAGGAGATGGTTCAGCGGCTGAATCCTTGGACTGCGACAGGTCCAAAGGAGGAGAGAGCGGTTCCAATTCCAATTCCAATTCCTTCGTCTGAGTCGCAGGAGGATCAAGATCTACGGGCAGAAAGTTGATCATTCATAATGATGCTGAAAAGAATGTACCCACCCAGGGCCATGGGTGGTAGTGTGAAGTCCATGACAGGATCGAACGAGATATCTGCGTCCATGTTCTCGTCATTCGCCAGCAAACCAGCCAATAATTCGAGTGATTCCGAGAACTCCAAGGCAGCAACCCCGAAGTGGGATCCCGGAATTCGGCTACAGATGAATTCACCAGAATCTATGCGAGACCAGAGCTGAAGCCTGTCCTCGAAGCAGGGACGCGAAATCCAATCCTGGAGTCCGCTGCTGTGAGAGCTCACGGAAGCAGCCGAAGGGAAGACATCATCCCGAAAAGTCGGATGAGCCCCTTGGTTCGGGGACATTAGTTTCGATGCAAGGGGGACAATTGATGATTCAGCGGATGGGGATAGACGGGCCAGATGGGCTAGAAGCGATTTTTTGTGCAGCCCAGACTCTAGGGTCTCACGACGGCGAAGACGGCGGGAATTATGGCACGAACGAGGGAAAGGAATAGCACCTGAGGGCTGGAACAACGGGGGTAAGGTGGGCTCATCCACGAGACTGTTCATGATCATAGTACGCGCATTAGCACGCGCAATGACGATTTGTTCGGGGGGGTAGGAGGGGGTGGGGTCGGAGTTGCGGTAGGGGTCGTTGGACTGTGAAAACGCATCGTCCGTTTCGTTGGAGGCGGGCTTTGAAGGGGAGAGGACGGTTTGGGGTGACTGCCAAGGAGGGGGATGGTGTTCCTCGGGATAATCGCCGACTGGAGCGTTCTTTCCCCCCAACCATGACTTCCAACTGCCCTTCTTGGTCGGGATGCGCGGGAGGCCGTCATCGTCGGGAGTGCGGAGGGTAGTTGAACCGCTGGAAGAGGAGGACGATGAATTTGCAAGGTCGCTGGCAACGAGGGTGGGTAGGGACAGTGGGTCTATCGAAGACAGGTGCTTTCTCGAGAGGGAGGGAAAGACCCTGGACTTCTTCTGGACGAGACGGACGGGAGAAGTATCGTCAGGAGAGGGTGTGTCGGACTTGTCGCTGCGCCTGGAGGAGGCGAGTAAGACAGAAGCCAGTCTGCGCATCGGATGGTGGTGGAGAAGAAAGGAGCGATGTGGACTTTCCGGGATGGAGTTTAGAACATTACAAATGGGACTGGCATGAGTCTGGATGCTCGAATGGGTGACGGCGTGCGGTGGGGGGTACGGCACTTTCCTACCGAATTAGCCGGTGACGACCACAAGTCGACCTGCAGATTCAGAACGCTCGAAAGGTCGACGTGGCTCTTCGTTTTCGCACCGACGTGTGAAGCGAACGTTCGCTATCGTACGGATCTCGAAGATCCAAATTTCCATGGCTCAAACACACACGCTCACCGCTACAACTTATCCATGACCCCCGGACACCTGAACACCTCTCCTCGCCCTTAATCTCCCTCCCTCGGTCCCTGTCCCTCCCCTTTCCCGACGTGTCGCTTCCCGTGCCACCATCGCACCAACCGTCGCTCGAACCGCTCCACCACACCGCACACAAAACCGCAATCCGTCCCCGCCCATCCTGCGACCCTCTCAACAACCATTTTTAGATCTCCGTAAATATCTCCCAGCACATCCTTGGCGTCGTAGATCGTGTACATTTCTCCCGGCTTGGGGGCGCCGATGCCTTCATCATTGTTCCTTGTCGACAAGAGTCCTCGTCTTCCGGGACGGGTCGCCCTGCCTCGTCCCAGATCCGCCGTTCCATTCCCCAATGGGAAATAGTTGTCAACCACGCGGTGTTCTGCTTGCATGTGGTCATATATCCATTCGGCACCACCTTTGTCCCGAACTTGCGAGATCACTCACCATCCTTTTTCGGATCCATCAACACCTTTTGGCAGAAATCAAGATACTCATCCAGCGACTTGTCGTCTAAATCGCCCACAGACCTGCCGTGCCGACATTAATGCCACGACACAAACAATAGGCGTCACGACAAACAGAGACACTCGGGAACCAAACTGATGACTGATGACACGACTGTCCGTGTGATCCGCATCCTTGACGGCCGCTAAGAACTCAGTCAGGGCAGGCAATGCGCAAGCGGCATCGTCACAGCTCCTCGGGATTCTAGATCAACATTTCAGTACAAGGCGACCACTCGCACGTAAAGGGCACTGCCTTGGCTTCCCATCCAAGCCATACACGAGTTTGAGCACCACAATGGCAGTAGCGACGAGAGCGATTTCAGGGGGTGGATAGTCGTGCCTCGAGCTATCCGTGTCCCCTTTTCGCGTGCTCGAGAGCGAGAGCATTGACGGGCCTTGCAGAGATAACCCCAGAAAAAGCACGTTGCTTACCCTCTTTGTCAGGATATACAGCATGGCTAGACAACGATTCCGTCACTAAACGGGCACATTTCTGTAGTGAATAAGCGTACGGGTACCACAAAAGCATTCTTGCACAATGCGCCAAAGGACCGGAGCAGTATTCAGTTCCGGAATGACGATGTGAAAACCGTCATAAAATCGGCTAGCGAGACGAGAAGCAAGGCGATGCAGAGGCAAAGTTTTCGGCGCAAACTACACATGCGTCGTTCAGCCCTATCAACGTGATTCATCAACGTAAAACCATACATGAGGAGACAATGCCTGAACGGCATGCTTTGTGAGGTGGCGCGTAAGGGACGGTGGGAGGCAGCGAACATGCTCGAGGTAGGGAAGCGAGTAAGATTCAATGGCACTGTGGGTAGATCAGCATCAACCCGAAGAATGGGGATCCTGACGTGTACTTGATGAAATCCATGTAGACGACTGGCAACCGAATGGTCCAGCACGCAAGGACAAGCACGGCGATCGTATTTTCAGGACGGTCTGCGCGGCTTACGAAGGGATTTTTGGGCGCAGCGTACAGGTCGTCCGGAACACGAGGTTCGTCGCTAGAAGAGCCATCGTCTGACGAACATACTTCAGAATGCTCTTCCAACAGCACTGCGATTTCTGGGGCAAGCATTTCGTCTTCACTCGAGGAGTCTGTGTCGGACGCAGGAGTGGTGCCCTCCCCAGAGCAGGTATCCCCCTCATTCTCGGTTCTCGACGGACAACCGACCTTTTCCTCAATCTCCTCGGGTCCAGGTTGATACCCTTCCCATTCGCGGGTATAATACAAAGGTTCTGCTGGCGGCGGCCTCGGAATGAGATTGAGATGAGATACCCACAAGTCCCTGCAAACGATCTGGTACGATGGATGTGCTTATAATATTGGCTAGCACCGAGAGCCGACATACCTCGAATTCGGGAGGGAGATTCCAGAGTGCTGTCAATGCGGCTACTTGTTTCCGAAAGAGCAGTTGAAGACACTGATAATAATGATAACGGGCTCTGTCGCCGTGATAGACTGGACTCTTGCTATCAGCCTATTTGCCGGGGTAAAAGTGGGCCGCGTACGTTTCGGGTCCGTTCTACTCGCCCTTCCCTTCTTTCGATTAGACTTAAGAGCGCGCTTCCTCATCATATGCGTCCCCACATCGTTAGCCTCTTCGGACTCGTTAATATAGTGCTAATCGTGCACGGATTTTCCGGTGATCACATGTCACAAGCGTCTATAGAATGCTCACCTGAAGAACGTGACCCTCGCTGCAGGTGACCAAACCCACAGTGTTCTTCCGCCATTTCTGAGACCCACATATCGAACATTTTCTATGGGGCGCCATAATGGAAGGGATCGATGTGATCCTCCACCAGTGCAGCCTCCGAGGCAGAAGGCTGAGTCGAGCTGATGACATAAAGATTATGCACATTTGGTCATGTGATCAAATATATCCTCCGCGCGTGACGCCCTGTTGTTTTCGGCTTCAACATTCTCGGATTTTTCTGTTTCATTCTTTGCGAGACCTCGTTCCCCGGTTGCGACTTGAATAACGTGCGGGGCGATTAGATGAAAGGTTTCGTCTTTGTCGCGTTGCTCGCGGCGCTGGCGACAGTTGTGTTTGCGTGAGTTAGGTCCTCATGGGATGAAATCCCATGAATGGCTGACGGAAATGGTTCAATTCAGATGGACGAAAGTGAGTGGGCTGAGAAGGCGTTCGGTCTTATATTCAGATATCCAACCTAGGAGGACCACGAAATTTTTGACATCGTTAGTGCCTTAGAAGCCGCCGAAGGTCCGTCTTAATGATGTCAGATACTCGCCTCGAGCTTAAAAGCATGGTCTGACATTATGCAGGCAGGGGAACGACATTTTACTCCTGGCTAGATGTACCCCCAACGGCCACACTTGCAGAGGTTAACAAAGCATATCGGAAGAAAAGCATGCAACTCCAGTTAGATCTGCCCGCTAACTGACTCCACAAATAGCTAATGGTTTCTTATGGCGTCATAGTCCTGATAAAAACCCGGGTGTCAAGGGTATCCAGGAACGGTTCGCGAGACTTGGTGTAATTGCCAATATATTGAGAAGTTCGGAGGGTCGCAAACGGTTCGATGATCGTTCTTAACGGGTGACATTGCAACTAATATTAGGTACAAGATACGACTTTTTCTACAAGAATGGTGTGCCAAAATGGAGGGGCACTGGATACTATTACTCAAGATTCCGACCAGGACTTTTGGTAAGTATAGCGATTGTGACGTGGGGAGTGGCTAGTAGGACAATAGTGTTTCAGATGGTGTCAGTGTTCTTGGTGACTTTGACAAGCGGACTGCAGTATCTCGTGCAAAAAATCAACTACGGGCGGGACCTCGAAAAAATACGCCAGACGATCCGTGTTGCAAGGTTAGCAGCCTGGGGACCAAAGCTGGTGCCACTGGAAGGGCGACGCAAGGTGGGTCATTTCCAAGATCATGACTCTGATGGGAAAATTTTCGTGGCGTAACAGGTCAGGGTTAACCTCGGTGGTGGACCACGGGTAGACGAAGCGGGCAGTATTGTGCCTGGCAAAATGATTGACATGATTGTGGACGGCAACGAAGTTTATATTGTAAGTCGGCCGATGCTACAAGAGGACAGATTGACGGATGTGTACATTCACAGTGCGATGGGCCTGGCACACATTTACTGGACGAGTCGTCAGCAACACCTGCTGCGATTTCGAGGACGTGGTTTGTGTCGATGGTGGGTGGGCTTGTGCAGAGAAAGCAGCCGAGAGAGAAAGTGGAGGAGGAGAGCGAGGAGGGCAGTGAGTGCGGTGGGGGCGGTACAGAGCCTATAGCTGTGGAGGCAAAAAGACATGCACCGGCGAGCAAGGCTGGGGGGCGGCGCAGACGGACGATGCGCAAGCGGGAGTAGATCCGGGGAAATAGACTTGTCGGGCAGGGTCGGCCAGAATATTAGATAATTTGTCAAGTAGTTGCGTAATTTTGAATACACGCTAGGTATTTAAACTCGGATTTGTTACACTTGTGACCAGGAGGGTTTCAACTCCGAAAGAAGTTTTCAAACTCGGACAGGATCAATTAGAAGCGGACTTCCGATGTTTCATAGATCCGATCTGATGATAATCGGACGAGGCACAGTCTGGCCGACCAATTCTTATCGACCAATCAGAAAACAGCGCAGCAATTCAAACAAACGTCAACAGACCCCATCGCCAACTTAAAGAGCGGGCTTGAAATCGCGATCCTCCTTGCTTTCTTCCGTGCTTTTGGCTTAGATGTCTTCCTCTCCGCACGCTTACCGCAACGATCTCCTTGCCCCTTACCTTGCCCTTCCCCAGGGTGAAAAAGTCCAGGCCGAGTGTATATCCCCCTTCTGTCCGTTTCCACCCGTTTACTTAGATCTTCTCAGACGTCTGGATTGATGGCGATGGCGGCCTCCGCTCCAAGACCACAGTCTGTTCCATCTTCTCCGGTCCTTCCCGCTGTTGATATCCCCCGCAGACAGTCTTGAAGAAGGTTACCGACATATCTCAACTCCGCATCTGGGACTTTGATGGTTCTTCTACCAACCAAGCACCTGGCAACGACTCGGATGTCTATCTTCGTCCCGGCGCGATCTTCAAGGACCCCTTCCGAGGTGGTGATAACATCCTTGTCCTCGCGGAGACCTACAACAACGATGGTACTCCTAACAGGACAAATTACCGCCACCACGCTGCCAAGGTCATGGAACTCGCAAAAGATGCCAAACCTTGGTTCGGTATCGAGCAGGAATACACCCTTTTTGATGCTGATGGCTCCACTCCGGTCGGTTGGCCAAGGGGCGGTTTCCCTGGTCCCCAGGGACCTTACTACTGTGGTGCAGGTACTTTGCTTACCGCATTTGTTTGTTCTCCCCTGATCGTCCTATCAGGCACTGGAAAGGTCTTCGCTCGAGATCTCATCGAAGCTCACTACCGTGCATGCCTCTACGCCGGCGTGAACATCAGCGGGATTAATGCCGAGGTTATGCCCGCTCAGTGGGAATTCCAGGTTGGGCCCTGTGAAGGTATCACCATGGGCGACCATCTTTGGATGGCACGTTACCTCTTGGTTCGCATCGCCGAGCAGTGGGGTATCAAGGTTTCTTTCCACCCCAAGCCTCTCCAGGGTGACTGGAACGGAGCTGGTTGTCACACCAACTACAGCACCCTCCCTATGCGTGAGCCTGGAGGAATGAAGTACATTGACGAGGCGATTGAAAAGCTCTCGAAGCGCCACGATGAACACATTGCCGTTTACGGTGAAGATAACGAGCTCCGTCTCACTGGCCGTCATGAGACTGGTCACATCGGAGCCTTTAGTTCCGGCGTTGCTAACCGTGGTGCGTCCATCCGTATCCCGAGGCACGTGGCTACCCAGGGCCACGGTTATCTGGAAGATCGCCGCCCCGCCTCCAACATCGGTACGTCCTGTGCCTGGTGTTCACATGACCTCCGTCGCTCATTCTTTTCGAAAGACCCTTACCGTGTTACTGGCATCATCGTCGAGACCACCTGCCTGGACAAGTGAAGTTCGTTGCCTGTCATGTAGGATATGTAGCAAAAGAGAAGTAGAAAGCAACGCCATCACTATACCAATTGCACAGAGGTTCTAATATTATTCTGTGGGTTGATCATATAAATATCCTCGTTTGTTGTCGCTAGGGACGCTGAATTTGTGAGCTGGATGTTGGCTGGATGAATCATATGTACTGCTTCGCTCGAATTTAATCTCGAGCATAGACGATGAGCGACCATGGACAAGAAACTCGCCTTGCCTGACTTTCTCAAGCTCTTGACGAGCAACAATATCTCCGTGCCAAAGGCGATGGCTGTAGCCAGTAAAGTGTCGGTCTTGCCCCCCACCTGATCCCAGCGCCCTCAATTCGCCTAGGTACAAAGAACATAGCACACCAGCTCTTCTAGCTCAGCTTGACGATGCCAAGCTGCAGGTGCTGGGTGTTCAGGACAAAGACCTTCGCAGGCACTTCCTCACCGCGGTTCGCAAGGCTGGATATTCGAGGTCTGCCCGGAAACCCGAGTCGGAGGGGGACAGCACTGTGCAACAAATAGCAGGACCATCGGACACCGAGCCCTCTGGTACGGTGCAAACATTAGTACGCCCCTCACTCGTGCTGGACAACCTTAGAGCCTCAGGGTTGCTGGCTCGCCTAGATCACGCCAAAGAAACGTAAACGTAACGACTTGAACGAATTTCTGCTCGAGGAGGTACCGGATGAAGGTTTGGCGTATGGGAGTATGGACTTCAACGACGTCTTGGACGAGGAGGTGGGGATCTTCATCTTGGTTCAGTCCCACCGAGCATTGATGCGCATTTCAAGGTCCTCAAAGTAAAGAGCACGGTGGTCAACCGTGCACCGCTCTTAACTGCTTGGGCAACGATCGTTGCGGAGCGTCTCGGTTTCGAGAGAGAGGAGGCCCTTAGTATTGGTAGGTATTGGGGTCATCTTGTCTTTAATTGGTCACCCTTTTCCATTACAACAGGATCAGTGTACACAGAGATGAACGCAGTCGCCAAGGGTCTTTCCCTCGGGATGATAGACCAAAGCAGGGAGAAAGAAGTCGAACTTATTCCTGGAGGACAGCAACCTTACGTGGATCTGATGGGCAGACGGTGAGTTAGTTCTCCTTTGACGTATACGTGTCGTCTCGCTTACTGCAATCGTCGCACAGAATGTACGTACACTTGGATCAGACTACCCTTTATCTGACTTTCTGGATAGACCACTTTATCAGACTCAACTTTCCAAATGGAGAGCACTCATCAACGGCTCGCCTGCGGTTCCAAGCACCGCGTTCTCATACATCTCCCGTGCCTTTAGACAGACCACACAGTATGTAGTGGGGGCTTTGCGCCTTTTGGCGAACAGTTATCCACCTCAAGAGCTGAACAAGATCGGATTTTCACTCTATGCCGACTTTAGACCGACAGTGGACGGATGGGGGAAGAGAGGGGAGGTTCGGTGTGAGCGTATATTGTCTCTGAGGAAAAAAGGAGGGAAAGAAGCATCACAGGCGAACGCATCAAATGCCCGGCGTGACAAACAAGAATCCATCTTGGAACTCTCGGAAGAGTTCCCGCAGAAAAAGGCCCGAACCTTCGATCAAGACCTTTAGCTTCACGAAGCGAAACTTGGGCCTCCCTGAGTCGCACGGATTCGTAGACGGCGGATGTTGAGGGAAGGTGCTCACTCCGAGTATATAATAATACTTTGTATCCATGTCTATGTAACAGGTCCAAGTACCAGGTTCAAACGTTCATCATGAAACCCATCGTCGGGTCAATCTACTCATAGCTTTTTGATGACAGCTGCGGTGAACTCCGAAGTAGTCGCAGCACCTAGAGAAATTGAGTCAAGTGTTGCCTAGAGTGGCGAGATACACCCACCGCCCATGTCTGCGGTGCGGACTTCGCCTGCATTGATGACATCAAATGTTGCACTCGCAATGTTATTGGCTATGGAATCGAGGCTGCGGCGTGGTTACGTTCAGATCAGTCAGCCAAAGATGCGGTCACGCTCACCCGAGGTGCCGAAGCATCATGGTAGCGCTGAGGATCATAGCTGCTGGATTTGCACGGTTCGTCCCCATGATATCAGAAGCCACGTGTCTGCATCCAGGCTCGAAAAGAGCGTAATCCTACGGACGTGTTGAGCGATGATTCTTGAGCCGTGAAAGCACGTGCATACTGATCCGACGTTACAACCGGGGACAATGCCAGGCCCACCGACAAGCGCTGCCCCGATGTTGGAGATAATCGCGCCATACAAATTGGGCATTACCATGACGTCGAATTGACTTGGCTTTGCAACAAGCTGCATGGAGCTGGAGGGAAAATAAGGACCACGCTTGACACGGGATTTGTGGGATGACACACGTGTTGTCAATAATCATGTCGTTCGCCTCGATACCCGCGGATTTGTATTCTTCTGCCACTTTACGGAAGGTGTTCAAGAAAAGCCCGTCACCCAGCTTCATGATATTGGCCTTGTGGATACATGTGACTTTCTACAAAACATGGAGGGTCACGTTTGAGAGCAGTATGGCGGGCAATGGAAGCGCACCTTGCGGTCATTCTTGAGGGCAAAGTCAAAAGCAAAGCGCGAGATACGTTCTGCCTTGGCTCTTGTCATGACTTTCAAGCTTTCGACGACACCGGGGTAACTTTGATGCTCCAAGCCCGAGTATTCGCCCTCTGTGTTTTCACGTATGATGGCAAAGTCGACGTTGGAGTGACGGGTAGGGAATCCAGGCAAGGACTTGCAGAGTACAACCGAGGCATAGATGTCGAGTTGCTGACGCATGGCAACGTTCCAAGAGATATGGCCGGATTGCGAGATGGGGGTAAAGAGGATGCCTTGTCGTGGATCAGACAGCATGGTTGGGGGAGAGGGGGGTACGTTTACCCTTCAAGCCGACGCGGTTGCGCTTCAAACTCTCCATGGCCTGCTTGAAGAGGTCCTCGCCAGCAGAGGACATGCCGGAGACATTGTACTGCTCCCATTCGATGGGTGCATTGACATAATCGAAAATCTCCTTGACGGAGTCGGTGATTTCGGCGCCAATGCCATCGCCAGGGATGAGCGTGACCTGCACAGAGATAAGGAAGAGTGGCGACGAGAGGTTGGGCACTCACGGTGTAGACACCACCGTATTTCGTTGAGGACTAGGCGACGTGAGGTCATACCGAGGTATCGATGCGTGACTTACTCGTTGTGTGACCCTTGGAAAGCCGGCGGAGAGGGTTGTCGCGGCTCTCTTGGCACGGTGTTAGCTAAAGACTTTGTGCGCAATCGAGACACGCACAGACTGGTGTACGACGGGACGCGTCACGGCCGCGAGAACGTTGCGGAACATGTTTTGGGTGAGCGTTAAAAAAGAAAAGAAAAAAGAAAAAAAAGGGAATCAAGGGAAGAAACGGAACGCTATCAAAAGCACGTGGACGGCGTCTGTTCCGGCGAGCGAGTGACATTTTTCCCTTGATGACAGACATACCCCACGCACCCCCTCCCCGAGCCCTTTCCTTCTACCTCGTCTTTCTCCTCCTCGTACTCCCCCTCTGGCTCGTCATACCCGTCTCATGGTCCTTCGTTATATATACCCTACATAGAGCTAAATTATCTTATTACAGCTGGAATGCCACTCTGTGCTTCTCGCTCGCGTTCTGCGAGGTGTGTCCCTTTCCGACACTGTCCGGACCCGTCTCACCTGTTCCTCCAGGTCTTTTTCAGCATCTATCATTACTATCTCGTCCGTGTCGTTTCCGGACCCCCCCAGACCGGCCCGCGCAACCTGGCCGAGCTTCACACCAGTTTCGAACGTGTTTTAAAAACCGGACTCGCCGATCTCACTGTCGACGAAGAGTCCCTTGATACCCGTCGCCCAGGCAGCCCTGCCGAAAGTCTCACTCAGCTGCAGTCTCACGACCCTCGTGCGATAGAATTTCGCGAATGCATGAGAGCATGGTACTCGCTCCCTCACTCGGGTTTGTTTTCCGTCTGAACAACTACTCCCTTCAAGGTTTCGCAGGGCTACTTGGTCGTCTATCAGGAAACAAGATTTCTACGCTTACCTCTATTGGGCCT
>JBBPJV010000688.1:0-16921 GCA_038088915.1 Sutorius aff. eximius
ATGGCGAGAGAAGCAAAGGGGGGAGCGGTGGCGACTCCACCAGACCCACACCCGCGGACCTGTCGGAGGAGGTCGCCATCGGGTTGCCCGTAGAGGGCCAATACGATTCCTGTGGGGGATGAACCCAATCTTTGGGCGGAAAGATCACCCCTGGAGGGGGTATGACGAAACTGTTTGGCCTCCCAGGGACATAGCGCGCGTCCCATCGAGGATGGCTGGACGGCGCTGGCGGGTAGTTTGGATACTGTTGCTGTGGTACTGGATAGCCATTGACAAAACGAGGCCGAATGTCGTCGTAAGGATAGCCTTCCAAGTGAGAGACAGGATCGAGGAGAGAACCCGAGGAATGCAGGGACTGGTCATATGCACTCCCACCTAGGCTGCCACACTCATCGCTGTCGTACACCGACGCGACCTCCCAGTCGTCGTGGTCGAAGTTGTGCCGAAAGACAGGAATGGCCATCGAGAGGGTGCTCAGCCGTTAGACGGAGCGAGGCACGAGAAAACAAAACAAAAGACGGGAAATACGCTCGAAGCAGGATATCTTGCGAGCAAGCCTGCGGTGAAAGGACGGTAGACGCGGGTGTCAGCTCCAAAGGCGTGCCAGTCTCGCTCATATACAGCAAGGGACTAGACACGTTTCGTGGAGATGCCGGACGCCACGACAATCCGCCGTGGTTGTAATGTGCGCGCACTGCGATTGTTGTAGGAGATTGCTACACGATCGAAATGGGGTCCAGATAAACGATGACGGATTCCGGGCTTCCTCACCAACCGATATTTAACCACAAGAAGCACTGGCGTTTATCGAAACCGGTACGAACGCAGGACCGCATTTGGACCATGTCGAGAGCGACGACACCGGTGGACGACAGAGTCAATGGTCTATGGCCATCTGGAATGCCTGAATTGGGCAAAAAGGAGTGTCATCAGTGACGTTGATCCAGCTTCGCGATGGTGTGATCCGGGCCCCTTGGTCCCTTTGCATGGGACGACAATGCGGCAAGCGTGCAGCTCAAGGGACCCATGCCATCCAATCTTGTGTTTCATGAAGAGTGGCCCATCGGGTCTCCATTTGCTGTCTCCTATTGACTCCGTTGCACCAAGCGTAAATATGCTACGGGTCGATCCGCTGAACTTTGTGACGCATGTAAACTTGCTCGGTTGATACCAGCTCATTACTTACGCAAATCTGCTAGCCCCACGTCCTCCCGGCATTCCTCCCGGCCTCCACACAATCACCGACACTCACGCCTCCCACCCCGGCACCCACAACTTCCATCCGACCGTTCCATGGTTCGGATGCGAGCACTCTCTGCAGCTCCTCCATTCGCTGTAGATGGCCGACAGCGTATGATGGTATACATCCCGTATTGGACTGAACCTTGACAAACAGTGGGGGAGGAAGAGGCCGCTCGAGTTGGTCAGCAAGTTCAGAAAGTAGGGTCGGGATATCGATTTGCGGAGAGACCGGCTCGGAAAAGTATGGACCGCCAAGCATCACAGTCATCTTGATGATACCCGACGTATCCTGACCTGCAGTCAAGGATGAATCAAAGACACAACCTAAAATCCCTGAACCCTTGGACGCAGCGTAGCCATCTACTGGACGGGGTACAAGATAGCCGAACCCATCTGGGTGAAGTGGGCGCGAAGAAGACCTGAACACGAGGTTGACGACGGTCACGGATGAGTAAGTGTTGGTGGTAAGGTGAGGTAGCGGTGTTGCTGGGGACAGTACTTGTCGCAACTCAAGGAGTGGAAGGGCAGAAACAACATGTGTTGGAAAGAGGGTCTCTTGTGACGACGTCGTTACCTAAGGAACGATTAGAGGCGAGACGTAATGTGGAGGAATGGAATCACTTCAAATCGATTGTTCCTCGAGTTGATGCGAAGCCCCATGATCTTTACCCCACTATACATGTGTACGTTGGGCTGCTCGCGAAGGTAATCCACGAGGGCGTTCACAAGCGTGCTCATGCCGTTCTGGAACGTGTAAACAGAGACATCACGCATCTTGTCCTGCAAATTTCCCATATTATACGACATGTCTTCGGTCAATGGTGGGCCAGCGGGTGCGCGCAAGGAACCCAGCAGGACAGACCCACGTCCATGTTCTTCCGCATCCCACATCGAAGGAAAGGTAGCACGCAAACTCAGTTTTCGGGCATCTGCGGCATATATCCCGTGAACGAGTGCGCTGCCAAAGACCCGCGCAAACTCGGCACCAAATCTTCTGGTGAAAAAGTCGTCGACCGACTCGTCTTCGACGCCCAGGGGTCTATTCCTCCGTTTCAACGGCTCCCGAAGAACGGAGGAGAGGAGAATACGACCCGGGTGTGCGTTCGGCGCACGAAGCAAGCGGATGACATCCAGCGGCGATGACGGGATGCGGTGAACTCCCTGTACGCCAGGGACGTGCAGGAAGCGGTTCGCAGCGGCAGCGGCAGAGCGAGGGACGGTGAGAAGGGCGGGGGACAAGTTCAGGAGGTGAACCTAACCCCGGCGGCGGCAGTCAACGACATTGCCAAGTGATACATGGGGAACACACCAGCTCGAGCACGCCGTGCGCATTTGGCCGCAGCGTCCGTGGACCTGCTTCGATGACTACGTCTGCGTTCTGGTGGTTTCCCAAGTCAAGCCTGACCCGTTCTGAACGAACCCAACCACCAAAGCGGGCGCCTCTGTTGACGAGGACAACGGACGTCGTCGGGAGACGTCGCGAAAGATGGAACGCAGCGGCAAGACCAGTAAGACCACCGCCAAGGACTGCAATCGATCTAGCCATGGGTCATATCCACACTCGCACCGATCTAATAGTGACCGAAAGAGGAAGGTCATTCCCACAACGTACCCACCACGTCGCCTTGTTGTCTTGTCCTTCTCCCCCTCATCGCAGCATGCCGCAAAAAAAAACGGCGAAAGAGCTCTCCCCAGAGCCAACGACGCCGGCAACAGGCTCTCGTCGGGGCAGCTCTGCCTCGATCGAAAAGCCTCCAGGGCCACTGAGCATCCCAGTGTCACCCGAGGAGCGTGACACTATCAAGGTCAACAATGTTAGCCCGACCGAGCTCAAGAATGCCTGTGATGATGCCTTGAAGCGGGTATGTGTTCCTTTCATATCCCGGATAGCGTCTTCTCAATCGTAGCACAGTATCTGTCGCGTCCGAATCTCTTTAAACAGATTCACCTCCATACCGACGTGCGACTCACGCTTGGATGGGCAGGTGTGGTCGTCGCCGCAGCCACCGGTCTCTATGGCTGGAAGGTCGAATTCGAGCAGTCCAAGCCCGCAGTCTGGGCCGGTTTCATAGTGCACGTCTTTCATCAAAGAAATGTCTCGATGTCGTCGCTCATGCGCTCTTTGGCCTCTAGTTATGTCATTTTGACGTCCCTTCAAGCACTCTACGCATATTTCGTAGAGGGTGATATCGTGTTCGTGGGAAGGCGTAAGACATTCTCCAAGCGGATAGTCACCGAACGTATCACCATTTCCTCGCGCACCGTTCCCGTCTCTGCGTACTTCCCTCAACTATCGCCTGCAAACGCACCCTCGTACTCGCTCAATATCGCCTACGTGCAATCCACCTCCGGTGGCAAATCCCTCCTTGCCAAGAACCGCGCACAGGGTTCCAAGGAGTACAGCGCATTCTTTGACGAAAAAGGTGTCATGGTTCAAGACGTGTTCGAAACATGGGTAGGAGGACTCGTGGAAGGCACTATGGAGGGTAAGGCTGCTTAGATATGGATCTCGGGTTTCCTTGGGTAGTATACAATATTGTAAGATGCACAATGATATCTTGGGGTTGAACTCTGTTTAGCGCCAATGATAGTACGTGTCTCCGCATGTGGATGTTTGATTGACGTGTGGTACAAAAAGGTGGTCACATGGAACAAAGTGTATGTATATGGTACAACAAGGTACATTAGCAGCATCGAGCCGAGCGACTAACGACTACAACATGAACGGTGTTGTCAGGTCAAATTTACACTTCCTGACTCTCAAGGCTTTGCTTCTTGGACTTGGCTGGAAGCAACTGAAGACGTAGTGAGCACACATTCCGGTCCAGCTGGGGAAAAAACATACCGCTGGATTGATAAACGGAACAACACCTCCCTCAGAGATGATGACGTTGCCGAGCAGCTTGCTCAACCTGACAGACATTAGCAAGGGAAATCATTTGGTCGACGTGACCCACTCTTCGTCATTACGAATAGCCAATTGCAAATGTCGCGGATTGATGCGACGCTTCTTGTTATCGCGGGCGGCATTGCCCGCGAGCTCGAGAATTTCTGCAGACAGATACTCGAGCACGGCGGCAAGATATACTACATGCGGTACACATGTCAAAAGGTGAAACCCGGGACAGAAAACAACGTACCTGGTGCACCGGTGCCGACACGGCGGCCGAGGGTTGATTTTCTCAACATACGATGGACACGACTGACAGGAAACTGAAGACCCGCTCGCTGAGAACGAGAGCCCTTGCTGCCCCCAACGACCTTGGTTTTACCACCGAGCTTACCACCTTTGGCACCAGCTTTTATGGGCATGATTGACTGAGAGGCGAGCTTCGCGTCGATGCGCCTTTTATGCTCTACACGCGCCAACAGGGACGCGTCGTGAACGCGACATGGCTAAATAAACATCAACATCACGTGCGCGGTATATTAGGGGCGGCGCTTAGATGCAACTCTGTCATCGACCTTTATCGTGGCGACAACCATCACTGCCGAGTATATCGAGAAAACCGTCGTCGTGATGGCCCCCAAACCTGCCTCTACTACCGGTGGTAAAGCCCCCGCCTCCGGAACCGGGTCCAAACAACCCGCCAAAACCGTCGAGGGCGCAAAGGGCGCAAAGAAGACTGCAAAGACCGCCGCACCACCAGCTGCGGGCGAGGAGAAGAAGAAGCGTCGAAAGCTCCGCAAGGAGACATATTCGTCGTATATCTACAAAGGTGCGTGTTTTTCTTGTCAGATGTTGCATTTAATTGATGGTGATACGCAGTTCTTAAACAAGTCCACCCTGATACGGGTATCTCGAACAAGGCGATGGCGATCTTAAATTCCTTTGTCAATGATATTTTTGAACGTATCGCCACCGAGGCATCCAGTACGCGTGCCCATGTTTGTCGCATTATGTCACCTATATCATCCCAGAACTCGCTGCGTACTCGAAAAAGTCAACCATCTCTTCACGCGAGATTCAGACTGCCGTACGTCTGATCCTCCCGGGCGAGCTCGCGAAACACGCGATCTCGGAAGGCACCAAGTCCGTTACCAAAGTCAGTGGTCATCACCTGTTGGGCGTACTCGTTTGCTCACAGATCACTTAGTTCTCCAGTTCCGCCTCAAAGTAATATATGAAAGAATGTATCTGCATAGCCTTTGTACATGTATCGTTAGCCAACGTTTCCCAGAGTTCGTAGCTTATCCTCCGTGTATGTACCATGATACATTATTCGTCAATTATGTTGGCTATTTTTTGTTTCAGTCCCCCTCTGGAAGTTCGTTTCTTGTCTTATCATGACAGGAACCTCACCTTCACCCCACGAGTTCCCGACGACACTTGTTGACAGACACTGGTCGGGCCACAGGTTTGTATGACACGACAGAATATCGATAGCTAGTGACCCGGAAATGATTGGAACTTAACACTCCGAGTCGGGCCGCGGCTCAGCCATTCGTCTCAGTCGCCGGGCCGTTTGAATCCCGTTTGAAACACCTGATCGCATTGGAACTCCCAACAGGTATCGACTTTTTATAAAATCCGGGATAAATCAAGTCAGAGGAATCCCTGCCAGCCTCGCTCAATGTCCCTCGTCACCTCTGCCACGAGCCTGATCTCAAAAATCGAGGTATGTCTTCATCCCCATATCATGACCTTTGCTCCATCCTGGACCAGTTCTTCCGCGTCCCTCCACGCTGGTTGTTCGTGCGTGTCGAAACCACGGATGGGTTCGCTGGGTGGGGCGAATCCACCCTCGAGGGTCATACCGAAGCGGTTGAAGGCGCCTTATGCGACCTCGCTTCTCGTTTCGTGAACTGGGACGCAGACGGCATCGAGGACATTTGGCAAGCGGCCTACCGAGCGCGTTTCTACCGCGGCGGTCCAGTTTTGATGGTCCGTGTGTATTCCACTTCCGGATTATTCCAGGCCACTGATCGGCGCGCCCCTGGGAGGCAGTCGGCGCTCTCGGGGTTGGACATCGCGTTGTGGGACATCAAGGGTAAGAAGCTCGGCGTTCCCATCTGGCAATTATTGGGCGGTAAAGTCCATGATCGCCTCCGTGTGTATGGTTGGATCGGTGGCGACCATCCCAGCGCCGTACGCGAGGCAGCCGCAGAGCGGAAACGGCAGGGGTTTACCGCGGTCAAGATGAACGCTACCGGTTGGTATATCTCCTGCATCAAGATTCGCTCGGGCTGATAGGAGGTCGTATGTAGAAGGCGTGGCTTGGATCGATTCACCTGACGTCCTCAAGTCGACCGTCGAGCGTGTGAGAGAGGTCCGCGCGCTGGGTATGGATGTTGGCGTCGACTTCCACGGACGACTCCACAAGGGGATGGCTCGTCAACTCGCGGCCCTTCTCGAAAAAGAAGGCGTCTTGTTTATCGAAGGCGAGTCCCAACCATTGGTCCTCAGGATTCGCACTGATGATGTGGGGGGTGGACAGAGCCTCTTCTCCCAACTTTCCCATCCGAGTTTGCAGACCTCGCGCGTTCGGTCTCCACCCCTATCGCCACTGGGGAACGCCTGTATTCGAGGCATGACTTTAGGCCATTTTTTGAGGGGAGGGCTCTGGACATTGCCAACCAGACGTGCGTGTGTACTGGGTACTACAAGAGGGCATTCTCACCGACGTCGCACGACTTGTTTCTTCCGACGGTTCTGTCATCCCCAGGTCTCCCACTGCGGTGGTATCTCCGAACTCGTACGCATCGCCACACTTGCGGAGACGTACGACGTTGCCCTTGCGCCGCACTGTCCGCTGGGCCCCATTGCGCTTGCTGCATGCGTCGCGGTAGGGGTAGCGAGGCTGAACTGTGAGTCTATTCCCCACTGTTGTGACCAGACTTGCCAATGGATCATTCCGTCGGCGATTTCGATCGCAGTCGTTATCCAAGAGATGAGTTGGCAGGTGAGGCTATGCTCGCTCGACGTCTGGCCATGTGGTGTTTATCAATCAACGACATGGTGGCAGATTCATTACAACAGCGAAGACGCCGATCTCTACACCTACCTTGAGGACCCGACGATATTCGCCGTTCGGGATGGGTACGTCCAAGCACCGAGTGGTGAGTGTGCCCGCGGGAGGTCTGTGATGAGTCTGACGAATCGACGTTCGGGCTCCGGTAAATCCCGGGTCTTGCCCCTCAATGTCCACGACTGCGCCTCCGTATGTGATGGTGATCAACAATGCACCCTTCCGCCCTTATCGTCGCGCCGCCACACCTCTGATGCCGGCAATCCACTATTGCACATCGCCATCGGACCATGTTAGGTCCCGGTCTTGGCATCGCTGTCAACGAGGAACTTGTCAGGGCGCGCTCGATGGCGCGTGTCCAGGGTGCTTGGAGAAATCCGCAATGGAGAGGCGAAGATGGAAGTCTGAGAGAGTGGTAGTCATGTTATCGATCGATCGTGGGGCAGCGTGAAACCCACCCCCGGTATATCTCGGAAAAGGACTCGGAGGGCAAGGGGAGGAGATTTACGATTGCTGTCTCCACGACTAGAGTGTAGTATCTATGCAATGTATGAGCTAGACTCGCTTGGAAAGACCGTCTCGGCGGGTGCGTCCATGGTGGCATCAGCATCCGTCAAAGTAGCGGATACCACAGCCAACATCTCCAAGGCAGCAACCAGCACGCGTCCCGACCAACGCACAGGCTCGGAGAGAAACGGTATGATGACAACATCTGCTCCGAACAGTCCGCACGGCACAGATGAAGGATAAATAGGGCGAGATGCATGCGTTTTGCCCGCACTCACGCGAACAATCGAGATACAAGATTTGCGCCGGGATCGGGACGCTTGCCAACGTTTTTCCTGGGGAGCGGTGCATCCATCATCCCGCCTTGCCCGCGCACCGGTGCAGGTGGCGGTTTTTATACCCGCCGACTCTCCCCTGCGAATCGTGCTCACACCTAAATAGCCGGAAGCAGCGGACTATACGTTCTGCCTAACGGATCCCCCGCCTCTGGATTGTAACCTGTCGCGAAAGTTGGTCTCCACGTTGATTCAAGGTCGACATTATAAACTCACCTTCATTAGTTAATATCACTACACGACGAGCCTATCCCTACCATGTCGGTCGCACACACTCAGCCAGCGGCCGCCCGCCATCATTGGCCCTCGTTCACCTTGGGCACAATCGTCCCGGACAGCGCACACGACACACCGTGTGTGGTGTCACCTCGAGCCGAAGTACCCGCCTTCACCGCCACTATGGAGAAATCACGGCTTCTTCCTCCACTCCCGGCCGAGCTCCACCTCGAAATCATTGACATCATTGCCCGTCGTACGCCTCAGGCGTTGTGTCTCGACAAGCCATGCGATCCTGCAGATCTTGAAACACTCTGTACCTGTGCGCTCGTATGCAAGCTCTGGTTGAACACCGCGAGAATGGGGATATGGGCGAGCGTGCGGTTGAATGGACGGAAGAAGGGCATGGCGTTAGTCCGGTTGTTACGTGCATATGCGCACGAGCACGGCGATGGACCTCCGACGTGGACCATACCCAGCCTTGGACGTTACGTCGCACATCTGTCCATCCGGGAGACACGTGGTAACGCGTGGGACCCGAAATGGCTCGAAGATGCGCTGCCGCATCTTGCGACTCATCTCTCCTGCGTGCAAAGCCTTGAGATGGAGCGAGTCAACTGGGAATACCTCTCTTCCCGGTTGCGCACGGCTTGTCTCCAGGCGTTCAAGCACGCCAAGAGTTTGACGTTGCGCGGTTTCGTATTCCATACGACGAGAGACATGTACGGATTCCTCGGCGAGTTTACGGAGTTGGAGGTGCTCACACTCGATGGGGTGCAGTGTGTTGACGAAGATACACCGGAGTGGGCCTTTGGTCTTGCAGCAGACGAAGAAAGAGCAATTAAGCTACCTCCGGGGAGGTTGAAAGAAGTGGGGTTCAGAGGTATGCATATGGACTCCCTCTTGGAGTGGATGATGGCGGGTTCCGATTACCGGCGGGAGGCGGGAGGGTCCGCACCGATGATCAAAAGTATTAGAATGGGAGGTGTGGGTGTATCCGAGGCCAATATCGTCGGAAGATTTTTGAGAGGAGTGGGAGATAGTCTAAAGAAGGTATATATCGGATTTGAAACTGATTTCGCGGAGACGGGGGGTGAGTGTCGAGTAGTGTTCGATGTTGGGGCATTGACTGACCATGAGCGGCGTGCAGACGCGCTGGTGAAGCAGATGGAACTCGCCGAGAACACGAATCTAGAAGAGTGCCACATCTTTGGACTTGTGGTTCCATCTCCACCGCCGGCGGACCCGTTTGGTCAAGAGCCGACGCCGCCGCAACGAGCGCTCGAGGCACTCACATTTCTTCTTTCGCAGATCCAGTCGCGCATGCGGGTGCTGTCGCTTGCGCTGTACCCTGCAGATCTGCGCGCAATCTCCGCAATCGACTTTGAAGGGCTCACCAAGGTGTTCGAGAAGTGTGTGTGGTCTTATCTGGACGAGGTGCGGGTGGTCATCTCGAACAAGGGTGAATACGGGCTCGGCAAGGTCGTCAAAGAGCGCTTGAGGGTATTGCACGAGCGGGGCGTGTTGAAAGTAAACATTGGCTTTGACGAGCGAGAGATCCTGTAATATTGTGTACCGAATAGACTTGCATTCTCACGCTCGTTCTTTGTTACGACCATGGCGGACGCAGGTAAGGTCTCCACAATTCGCCTTGAATATCCCTTGGTGTTGACGAGGCCCGTTCAAGGATTTTTCAAGGGCACATCTGCCGACCAAGACAGGCGTTTCTCGGACAAGGAACTCAAGCTGCTCAAGACAATGAAGTTCCCCCCAGAGTTCGATAAAAAAGTGTGTCGTTGATGTCCTTGCGGGCCATCAGCGTGCTCATTGTGTGCCCTCTTTTCAGGTGGACATGAAAAAAGTAAATCTGCAGGTTATCAAACCGTGGATTGCTAAAAAGGTAACCGAACTCGTTGGCTTTGAAGACGAGGTCGTCGTCGAATATGCCATGGGGCTGCTCGAAGACCCAAATCACACTGTGAGCTTCGCGCGTGTTTCCTCTGTCCTCTTTGGGTTTAACCCTTGAGGGTGTCAGACTCCCGACCCTAAAAAGATGCAAATCAACCTGACTGGTTTCCTTACGTCTTCCACCCCCGCCTTCATGACGGCACTTTGGAGCCTCTTGCTCGAGGCTCAGGATTCGCCCGCCGGCGTCCCAAAGTCATTTGTAGAAGAAAAGAAGGAAGAAATGCGCAAGGCAAGGGAAAGCGACCAGCGCGTATTCGGTGAAAGGGATCGCAGGGCTAAGCTGGACGAAATCCGAGAACAGGAAAGAGCCGAGCGTGCTGAACGCGGTGGGAGGGGTAGGGGTAGGGGCCGTGGTCGCGGTGGCTTCGAGGGTGGTGGTAGAGGTAGAGACAATGGTTGGGGTGGGCGTGGGGTGAGTCACATCTCCTTTCATGCTCACAGTTCAAGTTCACTCATTACATTTTATCTCAGCGTCCAGCTCGTCGGTTTTCCTCGCGCTCACCGCCACCCCAACGCCGTCGTTCCCCATCTGGATCACCGTTTGATGCACGCAGTTCTCGCTCGCCCCCACCACCCTCCGCTCGACGCTCTCGCACGCCCCCCGGAAGACGTCAATCGCGCACGCCTCACAGATATAGCCCACCATCTGTCCGCCGCTCTCGATCCCGTTCTCCCCTTCCTCGCTCGCGTCGTCGCTATAGTCGTTCGCCCTCTCTGCGCAGGCACCACCGCTCTCCTTCCATAACCCCTTCTAGAGGTTCACGGTCACGGTCACCTCCCCCTCGCAGGCGAAGACGTTCTCCCTCGCGCTCGCGGTCCCCTCCAAGGAGGTACAGTGGCGGAAAAGACAAGCGTCGCGACAGTCGGAGCCCACCGCCCCGCCGACGTCGTTTCTCCCGATCTCCAACACCACCCTCCAGTTGTTCGCGTTCCCCACCAGCTCGGTATGGTCGTCGTCGCAGCCCAAGTCTTAGAGGTGGGCGCAAAGGTGGGCGCGATAGTTTATCTCGCTCTCGTTCGCCACCACCCCGTCGCCGGAATTCTAGGGAACGTAATCACGTTGTAGAAGAAACCCGTCGCATTGTTAGAAGTCCGTCTCCTGCCTCGATGGACGTCGACAGGGCCGAAACTCGGTCTCGGACACTCGATTCCGACCTTCCTCAAAATTCGCGGGGTGAGCTGAAGATAAAGGGTCAAGCAAACGCCCACAAGTCAAGATGGGAGGATGAAGAAATGCAGGTTAGTGACCCCGTCGTTGTGAATGTTCAGTTGCTAAGTTTTATCGTCTTGGAGTAGGGCAAGAGTGCCAGGGACGATGATATTACTGCAAGACGAGAGTTAGAAAGACGCGAAAATGAGTTGAAAGAGCGAGCGTTGAGGAACAAAGTGATCAGGACTAGAAAGAGCAGTGGGGGCGTCGGTGCCACATCTGGTTGAGTTGCTTGCATGTACTTTGGGCGGTATACTTTCGTGTTCTCCACCATGCCACTTCGCCACTGATCTCTATGCATCACCTCGCTTCTCGAGGTACCAGGACCAGTTGAAAGGAAGAACTCACTTTTCCCTCCTGGCTTGCGAGTACTTTTGATATGTTTTTCTGTTTTATTCACCCATTATCTGTTACTCAAGCGTATGCACGATTTATAGCTGTTCCGGTGACCTTACCCCCTCCCCTACCAGTGCTTGTCGATTACTGCCCCGAATAAACTATGTTTTGTGACTATTACGGATCTGGATTCTCGACTGACGTTGTCTGATCATAGGACCATAGTTTTGATGGCTTGTTCTATCCTGTTGCCTGAGACGTGTCCAACATTGTATGCCACTGTCCCTTCGAACCGGGGTTTCAGCATTGCCAACGAACTGGGGAACAGCTATCTCCAATGATTGCTAACCATTCGTACTTGGCAAACGTCATCTATTAAAAGGTTGTTTCGTTGAACAAGTTCAATCGTCCATTGACAGATCCATCGGATCAATTGGCGATACCCGCCCCTACCAGAATACCCTTTCTGCGCAGACCTTGTTGGGGCATTCCACCTTACCTGCTCTCATCTCCCGCGGTGCCAAGCAAGCCGCAATCCAATACCATCTTCAAGGGAAATGCAGGAGGATGGCAATGTGTAAAGCCTTTTCCCATATCCTTCCACCAGATCTCGTAACACCAAATTTATGCAGAAACAGCTGCGGACGGAACGGAAACATTTTGATATGTAAGTGTTCGGGTGAGTACATATCCGATCGTAGTGTTCTTCTGTTGTCTTCCCTTTTATATGTATAGGCATTATCACAGACACTCGAAACCATCGTCGCACTTGCACCAACGTGATGTTCCCACTACTCAATGCTCTGGGTGGTTTCGAAGTGGTACACCGCGGATCTGCCCAATACGACACATCCTGAATGATTTAGCTTTCTTAGGCAATTCTTTCCTCCATCAAGGATGGTACAGTGGGGGTTGTGCAAGAGGCCAGGTCGTTCACAATGCCGTTTATGCTTACTTCTAGTTTGTTTTTCCCGCGATGACCATGGTTTTAGTGATGGGAACAGTACCCAGTATGCAACGTACTACTGATCTGTGCTGTTGGACGAAGATGACCGGGAACTCGCAGTGGGCTCGGTCCAATTTTCCACACGAAGAACTGATCAAGTCTGATATGCTCGCCTCGGATACGGATATCGTACGTATATGCTTGCAATGCCAGCCTTACTTCCCAATACTTCTTACGTGCCGCGCAGGGTGTTGGTCCGACATCGGCCGCGCCTTTGGAATGGCACGCCGACTTGCGATACTGCCGTGAGTCCAACAAACGACCTGTGTCTCTTCAAGCAGTGTGCCATCCCACCCCACGGACAGTAGCCGAAAACCCGAAATTAGCCGACCATAGAGCTGAAGAAGAGTACGGCACCATAGCAGGAGAACGTGGGTGATGACATGAAGCGAATATGCTGGACATTGACATTCTTCCCCGAATCGAATGCTTTGCATCACGACCTCTATCCTTCAATCGGGCCTTGGACTTCTTGCTATCTCTCCTTCATTTCTATTCATTCCTGCAATGTGGTAAGTGGACTGAATAACGGGTACGAAGGGCAATCAGTACTGCAGGAGGACTCAGGGGTCTGTTGTGTGGCTGTGACCACCGCCGACCATCGCCTCGTTCAGGGTAACATAGGGAAAGACACGTCACCGAAACAATGCATGGGCAGCGTGTGGATTTAAACACTGCTGGTGAGGTTGAACATATAGAACCCGCAACCAATTCCGTGTACAACCTTCAAAATATACCCGACTTGTCGACTTTGACTCCCAGCCAAACCCGAAATTGACATTCTGAAAATAAGAGGATTAGAGGATGGGTAGGACTACGCAGGTGCGGCTAGGCTTTGTCTCCGTATCCGAGTAGATGGTGTCTCTGACAAGCTATCTCGCCGTACTAGTGCGTAGCTACGACATTTGTGAGAAAGGTTCGTTGCTTGTTCGGTTTTGTATCTCCACTATCGTTCATCTGCTATCCAATGCCAGTCCCTAGATAGTCGGAAAGATGTGCAGACTGCTTCCTATCGTCCATCCGAATTCATACCACGGAAGCGAAGACGTTCCCCTTCGCCCTCTTGTTCTCCCGCAACCAGTTGCGGCGGCGGAACAGACGGACGTTGTGACAGTCAGAGCCCACCACTGTGCAGACGTCATTTCTCCCGATCTTCAACACCGCCTTCTAGTCGTTCACCTCCCCCGGCAACTCGTCGCCGCAGCCAACGTCTTAGAGACGCCCGCAGGAGTGGGCACGATAGTTCACCTTCCTCTTATACACCATCGCCTCCGCATCGCCGAAATTTTAGGGGACGTGATCGTGCCATAGAGGAAACCCATCGGCCCGGGGGTGTACGGAGTCCGTCCCCTTCCCCGCTGGACAACGACAAGGCAGAAATGTGGCCTATGACCCCAAATTCGGGCCTCGACCCGGTTCATGGGATGGGGCCGAAGATCAAAGGTCCAACGAATGCCTACGGGACGAGAAGGGAGGCCAACGAAACGCAGGTTAGTGACTTCATCGGCATGAATGCTCAACCGCTAAGTTTTGTCGTCTTGTAGGGCAAGAGTGTGAAGGACACAAAAATGAGTTGACAGGGCAGGCCTCGAGGAGCAGGGTGATCAGGGCTAGAAAGGACAATGAATCCAATGGCGTCCATGCAGCGTTTGGCTGAGTCGACCGTATGTATTGCCTTATCAGAGCCTGGCCAATTGAAAGGAAGAATGCTTCTCTGCTCTCGCTGGCGAATACCTTTGATTTTTTCCCCCGTTTCCCACAACAGTCAATTAAGCGTTAATGGGTATACATAATCTATGGCCGCTCCACCGTCAGCATGGGCTTTTGATCGCCTTCCAACCGGGCTTACCGACAATTTTGCCACGTCCTCCTTGTTCATACTGGTACCTCTCTACTGTTGTACAGTAGTAGTTGGTGCGCCAGGAAAGGCAGTAACAGGGATGTAAAAGAGGAAACAGAAATGCGGAACGCTCCAGTCACGCACTGTCTTTGAATGAGGCGGGCGGTTTGTGGTCGCTGGACACCTTGCAAGGAAAATAGTGTTGTGAGGTGGTGTGCCCTTTTTTTAGTTCCAAGTCAGCGGGATGTTTTGTAGTTGTGTAAATACAACACATCCAGTCAGCTCACATGAACTCGAGAGGTATTTGTCTTTTTCTGTGGGCTAGGGGAGCAGTGAAAATATGTGCCCCCCAGTCGAAGAGTTGCACTCATTGGCGAAATCCCTCGTCGCTATGTTTATGCAAGGTCATGGTGCCAGTTGCATGGACGAGGCGATTGTCCTCGATCGCAAAGCGTTAGAACTTTGTGCACCTGGCCACCCCGAACGCTCTCACTCCTTAACTCGGCTTGCGATTCATCTTCGCGATCGCTACAACCGGCTTGGTGCGATGATGGACCTCGAGGAAGCTATTGTTCTCGATCGAGAAGCGCTCGAGCTTCGTCCACCGGGACACCCAGATCGGTTGATATCTTTGAATAATCTTGAAGTTGATCTCTCTACTCGGTACGAGCAGCTTGGGAATATGGAAGACATCAATGTGGCCATCGTTCTCGGCCGAGATGCGGTGGCCCTTCGCCCTCCAGGGCATCCAGATCAACCAACGTCCCTGAACAACCTCGCGGCTGATCTCACCACCCGGTACAAGAAGCTCGGAGAGGTGGAGGACCTCAATGAGGCCATCGTCCTTCTCCAACATGCATTAGCGCTTTGCCCTCCTGGTCACCCCGATCGGTCAACATCCCTAGATAACCTTGCACTTTGTCTCTACACACGGTACCACCGACTCGGAACGATAGAGGACCTCGATGAGGCTATTGTCCTCAACCAGGAAGCACTGGCACTTCATCCATCACTACACCCCGATCAATCGAATTCCTTGAACACCCTCGCACTCTGTCTCGGTGCTCGGTATGAGCAACTTGGAGAAATAGAGGACCTCAACAAGGCCATTGTCTTTGATCAAGATGTCCTCACACTCTGCCCACCGGGCCACCCAGGCCGACCAGTGCCTTTGACAAACCTTGCAGTTCATCTCTCCACTCGGTACATGCAACTTGGGGCAATCGAGGATCTCGACAAGGCCATTGTTCTTTGTAGAGATGTATTGGGGCTTTGTCCACCAGGGCACCCAACCCGATCATCATCCTTGAACAACCTTACGGTATATCTCTGCACTCGGTACGATCGCCTCGGGGTGAAAGAGGATCTCGATGAGGCCATCGTTTTGGGAAGAGACGCACTGGCGCTTCACCCGCTGGGTCACCCAGATCGGTCAAAATCCTTGAACAACCTTGCAATAGATCTCTACATCCGGCATAAGCGCCATGGGATGATGGAGGATCTCAGTGAAGCCATTGCCCTCGACCGCGATGCGCTAGCACTGTATCCACCAGGACATCCAAGTCAACCAGCATCGTTGAACAACCTTGCATATCATCTTTCCACCCGGTACAAGCAGTCTGGTGAAATGGATGACCTTGGCGAGGTCATTGACCTAAGCCGAGCTGCACTAGCGCTTTGTCCATCGGGACATCCACACTACATGCGATCACTGACTGACCTAGCAGGCTATCTCCGTGTTCGCTTTACACAATCAAGTCAGTTAAAAGACAAAGAGGAGCTGTTCGACCTCTATGCCCGACTGGAACATGTGTCCCAAGTTGCATCTTTCACTGATCTATCTGCCGTTCGAACGTGGATCAAGGAAGCTGAAGATTTCCAGCACCCCACGCTCCTTCCGGCATATGAAACATCCCTTCGCTTGCTTATTCACCATCTAGCCACTTTACCATCTTTACCCCAACATCACACTGTTCTTAAGGGCCTCACATCGTCCCTGGCAGTGGACGCGTTCTCAGCTTGTCTTCGCCAGCAATTTCCTATCCATGCTGTGGAACTTCTAGAGCAAGGACGTGGTGTCTTTTGGAGCCAGCTTACTCGCCTTCGTTCCCCGCTTGAGGACGTGATTAGGTGTGGCCCGGAAGGAACAACGCTGGCTGTCAAGTTCAGGCAGCTGACGTCGCTCATCAGAAATTCCCTTGATTCACCCGACGCAGATCAGCACGACCTGGTTTGCCGCCTCAACGTTGAGCTGCAAAGGGCTATAACCAGTATCCGCGAGCTACCTGGGCT
>JBBPJV010000689.1:0-16909 GCA_038088915.1 Sutorius aff. eximius
CTATCTGTCAAGTACGGCATTCTTCTCTTTGGTCCATGAATAATCTCAGTGCCATCCACAGTTGTCATCGTCACTGCTATTGTATATGATTATTGTGAGTCACACTTGCATTGAGCCCACCCTTGATCGACTGCCATGATCCTACCATGCCAGTCCTCACCTTTTCAAATGAAGTATACATATTATTCACTTCCCACATCATACATATTGACTGAGAACACATTCAAAGATCAAATATGTCTGGGTGGGGAAAGACATCCTTTAATCTACTACTAATTCCTGAAAGTGTTACAGTGCAGGTCTTGGACTTGGGTATCAACAACATTTGTTCTGGTGTGTATAAATCTTCATGTATTCCATTGCACATAATCCATATCGACTGTGTCATAGGTTCGCTATTTTGGTCTGTGTATGGGCATGTAAGTCTATTATTTGTGTGATGTATTTCAGTGTATGAATAACAAATAATTTAAACAAGTTCAAATGCTTTCTGTATGTTTCTAGCTGGATTAGCATTGATGGTTGGACTGATCAGAAATGCTTGTAGTAGGTACTAGCTTTGTTTCAGGTCCTGTCAGAGTTAGTTTTTCAGTTTCATATTTTGCCTGACAATGACTGTCATTGATGAACCTTGCTTGACAGATGTACTGTGCATTTAATTTTCATTTAAACCATATAAAAACACTTTGCTAGCTGTATGGGGATTCATTGAACTTCCACTTTGCTTTCTAAGCATAAATCTTGTGCAGGCACTATAGTGGATCTGCTTCAGATCTGGTCATTTGTCATATTCTATAATGCATCTGATTGTGAGTTATTTTACTCTCTGAATCTTTTTTCCCAGATCATGACTTCAGATATGTATAGTGATAATGATTCTTCGGGTTTATGCAATGTGGAATAGATCCAAATGGATCCTTTGCATTCTCCTGTTCATCTACATACCACAAGTGATCACTATGATCATTTTAACTGCAATCTATGATGATCCAAATGTTCATTTCTCAGGTAGGTCTTAAGCTAAGTGGGGTGCATCAGTGTATCTACTCAGTGGTTTACTGTCTCCCCAGTATCAGTTGCTCAACTCATGAATTCTTCTTTCTGCAATATTGCATATTACAACACTCCACACCTGACCCAGACTCTTGCATTTGCTCAAATCCCACAGATTACCCTTGCTGTTATACTCCTTATTCTTGCTGTCATGCAAACATTGAAGCAATCAATTTGGATGTACAAAGCAACCAAGCAGTGGCAGCCCAACAAGTACCTACAATTACTCATGGGAGATGGGATCATTTACTTTCTTGTGTATGTGTGTTTTTGCCTCATTGTCATTGTATTTCTCCCATCATACAACTCTTCAGTAACCTGGTAGGGATTTTTTGCTCATTACTCTTCTTTTGAACTGTTATTAGGAACATGTTCAACACCCTCTCCGATATCTTTGCAGTGATTGGTGCTGAAGGCAACCCCATTCAGCTTCCCATGGCCATGATTTCTTACATAACAATAATTCCCATGATGCCAAGATTTGTCATTGGAATATGGGAACTGTATGACCATGACACCCATCATGGCATCCAGGGGATTGACAGTGGATTTGGTATATCACAGCCAACCACCAGTCAAGGTGCAGTTGTATCTGGAATTGCATTTGCAGAGGTCCCTTCAGGGCAGGATCAGGGTGGGGAGAGGGAAGGAAATGAACCAGAAGTGATTCCACTCAGAGTACTGGATGAGGGTTCATGCCAGGTCTAAATGAGCAATGTGGGCGGATGCCAGGCAAGATTACTTGGCAGCACATGTCAGTGAAGGATTAGAGGTTGTGTTGTTTGAGCAGGAATCTGATATTTATTTTACCTATGCATGTCGTTTTGACTCATATGGCTTCCAACGTATCATCTATTTATCTATTTATTCATTTTTCGTCATCTTGTGGAGCTTTTCCTTCGCATGCGTGACTTTGTTCCATGACCGCGTACGGATTGGGTGGTGGAACTCGCAACAATTGGGTCACATTTAGAGCTCTGGACGTCGACTCGCAAATCAGACATGGCGATTGTGGCTGAGCCGCCCATCTCCAGTGTCGGACTCGACTGATGGATCGATCCCCAATCCAGCCTCTTCCATAAGGCCTGCGATCAGGCCGGACATGCTTCGTTCAATAGACCAGTATAGCGAACCACTGTATAGCATGGTCAGTTTGGGATACCCACAATGGAATATAGCTCAGGCCAATACTCACCAGAACAAAAATTGTTGATACCCAGGTCCAGGGCCTGCACTGCGAGATTGTCAGAAGCTAGTGTGGGTTGAAAACTGTCATGTCTTCACCGAGGGTTGGTGAGGGTTTCAACCCAGTTCAGCATATTTTTACTGTCTGTGTTCGTGGGTGGCAGTCGCAACCGTCACGAGTGGCGGTAGCAATTATCATGTACCGACATGGCTCGAACATGAGGTTATTGTTTCAGGTCCCAGCTGATATCCTACGTCAACCGGCCGCGATCATGGGGCAGACTTTTTGATGAAGGTTGTAAACAGCTACAGGATGACGATGGTTATGACTGAACAGCTGTATACCTCGTCATGAAGGGGCGGAAATCGTACCATTGGAGCGTCTGACGAGGCAGAATTATCTATGGCAGAGGAACGGCCGAGAGTACCAAAATGGCTCCATCGTGTAAAAATACCAACATGCTTGATGGGCATTGTGGCTGTGGGTCCGTCGACGTGGATCGCGAGTTGGGATTGGGAGCATATCTGATCAAACGAAGGCGATAAAGAGGGTTGAGGAGGTCAAGGCGTAGTGCCGAGGGCAACGCGGCTGAGTCAGCACGTAGAGTCGAGTTGCGGAGTCCATTTTGTATAGAACTGGGCCTTCCACCGCTACGTTGTAGCAACAAAGAAGAGCAAGAGAAAGGTGGGTGAGCCATATGTACTTGACCCTGGCCCGTCAGAACGCCTGCATCTCGTTTTCTGCTCGACGACCATCATTTTTGGCGTGGACGGTGCCAATCGATACGTTGACGACTCGTGGAAGGGGCAGGATTGAAGTTGGTGGCGGAATCTGCCGGGAACTTTACACTACATACACGTCATCTCAAGAGTCACCAACTTAACGCACGACGAATGTACGATATACCAACCCCACAGCGGAAGCTTTCGGACACCGTATCCATTCCTCGCTGCCCATTTCCGTTGGGAAAGAAGGCGACATCTCCATCTTCTGGATTTTTTATCATATGAAGATATACTTACTGCAGGACTCCCCGGGTCGGTTCACATCTCGAGTACTTTTACCCCATCGAAGACGCGACGGTAAGATCCACTGCTTTGCAAGCGCTTGAAGGGCTGACCTTGATAAATTCGAACCGTCTAATCACCCTTGCCGACTGGCTTTGCTGCTTCGTATACTGATCACATCCGCTTCCACTCTGCCTAATCACCCTCCGCTGGTTGTTATTTCCCTGCAATGGTGGCGTGTCGTCGTCCCTGCACTCCTGTTGCCGAACCTTCGCATTCCTGCTTCTTTTCCCCCTCCCGCCCCTGTTTTGTGTTATTGGCTCAGACATATGTATGTCTCGTCACATACAGGATCGAGACCACTTGTATGCCACCAGTCCAGATCATGGGCACGGTGGCGTGATGATGCTTGAGCTGAATTGTGCCAGTGAGTCAGCCGTGCCGCTCTTCCCAGTCCCTCGCACACGCGCCTTAGTTTTCAATGTTCTCCAACTCTCATTTGTCATGACATGCGACCCTATGCGCGAGGACAGACTCACAACCGCACTGCGTATATCCACACTGGATCGGTTCTGTCAGATCTCTGCCAATATTATTCCATTGGGTTCGTGCGCCCAGATTTCAGGCATCCGTTCGTAACAATCCGGTTTGCAGACGCAAACGGCGGAGAGACGGCAGGTCGGCAAGTCGGACCCCATTTCAAGCGTTTCTGTGACTCTAGCTTGTCGATCTTGTCCTAGGGCACGTGTGAGTCGCCAGCACTTTGGCCGTTAGCTGTCGATGTTTTATATCCCATTTTGAGTACATATATTGTTGAGCCCTAGTGGACCAATGTTACCATCCGACTAGTAGTCCATGCACCATGAACCACCATAACCACGAAGCGATCCGGCTCCTCCGCGGACGAATTATTTGAGTCATTGTTTGCAATGTGCACGTGACCAGATCCAGCTCAACGACGCAGAAGCGCGCGGAAACTGAAGTTGAATGGTGAAGTGACAGACATCTAGGTCCCAGCCAGACGCGGCGCGAGGATAGGACGCGGCCGTATGGTTCAAAGGAGATATGATACCTCGCCATTTTCATCGCGCAGTTCGAAGCTTTGTAGGTCGTGGGTCTACCCGCCATGAAGCCATCCAGTGCTGACCCCTGCCGCCTCCCGGACCACCTCACGCTGTGTTAGCCTTATAGGTGAACGGAAGTGAACCTGCCGGTACTCCTCGGCGGGGACAGGCGCGGATGGGCGTGCTCTCATAATGGGGCCACTGTCCGGTACTCTGTCGGATGCGATCGATTCAGTCAAGGCTTCACCGTTGCTCAGGCTGTCGGGCAAGGTGAACAGTAAAGATGCCTGCGGTCGAGCAAACGAGGGCTCATCCAGCCGTGTTTGACCTTGAGTTTGGTGTGTTCAATGGGGGGGCCTTTGCAAAGGCTGGACACAAGAGATGGATGATTTGGAAACAAAAGAGAAGACACGCGCAGTTGACCTTGGCTCGTTCAAGATATCTTATTTTCTGCTTGATTGTTCGAGAACACGGTCGGATACAAAGAGGAAAAGTTGGCAGAACCCGACCGGGACATCACCCTATCTATTACTCACTGCCCGTTTCCCGGGTTGACTGGCGATCAACAATTGAGTCTTGCCATCGAGCAAAAAGGCAACGTCCACCAAAATTCTCTATTATATGAAGGCACACAGCGCTTCCTCGGATCATCCCTTCCCACATCTTGAAGCGGCGTGTTTTTGCGAGAACGTTTTCATGGGTCTATCTACGGATAGCCCTTGACAAGCAATGACATTGTTCTTGCTACTTTGTTACTCCCCTCACACCCTCAGCCCAGTAGTCGTGCTTCAATCCTACACAAGAATTCAGTACGACCCCAACCCTGCCCTCTCCTTTTCCTGCCAAACTACCGTCCGATTTTGTGCCGTCGGCTAGGATTCATCAGCGCTGGGGATCGTACCCTCACCACATGGAGGGTTGAGGTTCGCGCTTTCCCATGATCACCCTCTTGGTCCCCTTATGCACGTTGGTCTCCCCGCGGGCTCCATTCTAATCTATACATCCAATGCACACGCCTTGGCCATGGTCGGATTCCCACCTTTTGCATTGCGTGCAATACGCACATCCCCGCCGCACAAATGCTCTCACATCTCTGCCAATGTTGTCAGGTCAGACTCATACACTCCGATTCAGGCGTCCGGTCGTCGTAACGGGGTTTGTGGACATCGACGATTGGGTTGGAAGGGTTGGAGAGTGAGTAGCCCATGTCGACCTCTGTTTCCGTTATCCTGACTCACCGATCTCGTCCTGGCTCTTAGGTGACTGCGTAAATGTCAACCTACGCTTTCGAAACAGTGAACTCATGTTTCGAGAGCGTGCATTGATATTGACATGCCATGATGTTCTACTCCTTCGGGTCTGCCACATCTCTGCAATTAGGTGAGGTGAACACAGTCATTGACAATGGATAATTCTCATACAGTGTACCGGAAGGCCTTTTTGGGTGAGGGTGTCTAGAGGTAAATCTTCCGGAATGCGCTGAGGTAATGGCGTACAGTTCCTCGTTTTCATTCTTCTGCGCCAACTCGATCATAAAGTCCCCCGTTCTATTGATAGTCTGGCGCAACAATTGGTCGCTATAGGGCGAGCTTGATGACAGCAGAGTAATCCTGGACTCCCATAATAATCTTCCTGCGGATGGAAGGATCACTCAATGACGTTCGTCTGCTGGGTGCAATACTCCTCGATCCAGGTGGTTGAAGCGGACAGTTTGGACTCGTTGACGTCCTGGTGAGCACACATAAGTTCCTTTTCGGTGTTCGATCGTCTCCGCCACTCAATCTGACTGATGGCCGAACAATCACGCGCTTCCCCCGAACAAGGGTCCTGAGCTCCTTGCGTTCCGATACTTTCTCCTCGTAACGCTGAATGAGTTCAGTGACCCGGGAAGACACCATCGAGATGTCGATCTGGAACTGAACGCAGATGTGTTGGCCCGACCGACAATGACTTCAGCATTGTAATCGATGACGAGGATGCATGATCGCTCCCCATTCTGCTGGCGACCGCCAAACCGTACGAACGTATTTTCTTGATCCTGAATGGCATTCATAGCTTGAAATCCATCAAAGGCGCACTTTGCCAGCCAGATTGATCGGGGCGCTGAATCGAAGAGGGTGTCCCAATAGACAAGTTTTCAATGCATCTCGGTCAAGGGCAATTGCCTCGTTAACATTTCCCATGACTCTGGTTTGCATATGCATAGTAAAGAGTTGATCAGCAAGGTTGCTCAACATCACCGACCGATTGGGTGCCCTGACTAGCAGAGCGCCAACGCGTCCCAGCCAAGTACAATGGCCCCTTCAATGCCTCCCGTGGCCCCGAATTGCTCGTACCGAGTAGAGAGATGGACTGCAAGGTTGTTCAACGCCATTATGTGATTCGTAATATAACTCTACACCCTACCATAGCTATGGAACTGGTCATCGCTGAAACGATGAGTAACGCAGCGGGTATAATATTGTTGTACTCACTCTGCGGTTTCTCTACGAAGGAACCAGTCTATCGCGACCGAAAACACTGCAAACGCCATACTACCTCCTAGGATGGCCTTGGACCCAGAATATCGCGGGAGAACTCCACCCACTGCGAAATCGACAGCGACCGGGTTCACCATGTCGTTCCCTGCGCGATATTACGAAACCGTCAGTCGTCACTCAAAACGAGATGCAGACAGCCTGCCCCTCCGATGATGCATTCGATGCCCGAAAACAGCGCTCCGACTCTCCCAAATCCTTCCCCACTCTTTCATATCCTCTTGCCCATATCCTTGAAAATCTCACGCACCCTCTGGATACGGCTCATCCCCTGTGATGGCACGCGCAGATATGTACGCGAGCAAGGTCGACATGAGGGAGAAGAATGCATCGATGCCCAGAGCTGCGGGGAAAGAATGGGAACTCGAGTGGTGTCGCGTGAACGGTACGAGATGGACGTACAACCCATCCCGGCGATCACTGTTTTGGTTGCGCGGGATTCCATGCCATAGGACATCCATACTTGGTATTTTTTGGCTTGTAGGAATTGGTCTCTGTCTTCTTCTGTGAGACCTGGAGGGAGGGGTTCCTTTCCTGCTGAGAATAAGGGAGCGACCAGAGGTAGGGAAGTCATGCAAGTCACTGCTCGCTAGAAATCTTTATACAGCTTGTTAATGCTTGTTTGGTGAGTTATAGTGACCTTGCTTGTGGTTAGAGTTTTGAGATCTACTCCAAGGCTCAATGTTTTAACGGAGGGTGACGAGCTAAAGTGGGGCGGTAAGCCTCCAGTCGAGTATAACGGACTAATATTCATGTACCTAAAGTGGGGCGGTAAGCCTGTACATGTAATGAGTAAAGAGAGTCTGTAGTGAATGGTACGGATGAGCTTACCTCCAGTCGAGTATAATGGACTGGAGGAAGCGAGGACGAGCAGCGATGCTAATGTAATGGTAGTCCAAAAAGGGAAATCTAATGAGTGTAGCGTAGGAGGCTAAGTATGTACTATGTACGGTCTGGTTCTCCAACACATCCCCTTTCTAGGGTTTCTCCCAATCAGGTAGTGCTACCCAAGTCTTGGTCTCCCTTCCATTGAGTTCCTCAAACTTCCCAAGACCTGGTAGTAGTTGTATATAACCTGTCTGCATTGTAGGGAACACCAGTTCCCTGCATGCGTATTGCACGTGCCATCGCACTTCAGTACGCTCCCGGTCCCCTTCTGATTGTCCGTTCCACATGTCCCGCACATCTGTATCCTACTGTTGGTGAGTCTTTCTTTTATTCTCACAGACTATCACTACAGTACCATGCTGGACTCGGCCGTGTTATGTTTACATACCATCTTGCTTTGGCCGGATTACTTTACATACATTGTCTCGCATTGTAGGTAGTGTTTCCGGTACCCAGAACAGTCCGGGTCCGGTATATCTTTGTACTCAGGTCCGAAATAGGACTCATCTTTCCGCACTCATCATCTAATGACCGAGAAACCGCGCCCGGGCCATGTTTTACGCTATTCCACCGTCCTTTCCACTGCAACTTTAACATGTACCGCATTCTGATAACCCAGAATACTGCCTGCCTGCTCCAGGAGTGTTCAGGTTGCTTACTTCGGCACTAGAAGAGAGTCAGTAAGTCCTGAGCTTTACCCTTCAAAACTTCCACTCTTCTAGAATCCCTTTGGGATCGAACCTATCGCACCCCCTTCTTATTATACTTACCTGCTCTATATTCCGGAGTAGATATCTGTTTTTCAGCATGCATTCCTGTACACTAGTCTTAGTGTAACCGGAATACTATGCTCATAACTCTCACTAGTCCATCTGTGAATAGTCCAGCGGAATCCCCTTGACCTCTAGTCCATGTCTGTGCATAGTCCAGCGGAACCCCCCCCTGATCCCTTAGTCCTCCATCTGTGCATAGTCCAGTGGAACCCCTCAACCTCTCAGTCCTCGAGCATATATAAACGGTCACAACCTACTCCAGACCGGACTAGGCATAACAGAAGTGGTCTTGATCTATGAAATGATGGTGCCATTCTTTTAAGGCATGAATAATATCAAGCAACTCCTTGTTGTAAACCAGGTAGTTGTGTTCCACAGAGTTGAACAAGTGTGAAATGAAACCAGCCAGGTGCCAGTTTCCATCTTTGAGTTGATACAAGAGCACAGCTTCTGAGGCAATGTCTGAGGCATCGCATTTGATGCAAATGGGATGAGAAGAATCCAGGTAAGTGAGGAGCAGTGTTGAGGTGACCATTTGTTGTAATTTATTGAATGCTGCTTCACATTCTTTTGTCCAAATGTATGGTGTGTCTTTCTTTGTTAGGTTATTAAGTGGTCTAGCTGCATCGGCAAATTCTTGGATGAAGCAACAGTAGTAGTTAGCCATTCCTAGGAATGACTGTAACTGTTTGAGGTTTTTGGGCAGAGGCCAGTTGGTAATGGCTTTAACCTTAGGTTCCTGCATCTCTATCCCCTCCTTAGAGATGACCATCCTGAGGTAGTCTACTTTGTCTTTATGAAAAAAGCATTTTGATGATTTTAAATAGAGATTGTTTTCACATAGTCATTTCAGGACTTTGTGAACTACTTCCACATGCTCTTCTTTGGTTTTCTTCAATGTGAAGATCATAATATCATCGATATAAATTACAACCACTGCATACATGTCTGCGAAGATGTCATTGACCATATTTTGGAATGTGCCTGGAGAATTGCACATGCCAAAATACATTACTAGGGGTTTGTATGCACCGATTGGTGTTGTGAAGGCACCTTTCCATTTGTCACCTTCTTTGATGTGAACATTATTATAACCTCATCGTAGATCCAGGGTCATAAACATGTCAGTGCCTTTAAGGTGATCAATGAGTGTGGGTATTAAAGGGAGTGGGTAATTGTTTTTCTTGGTATGTTCATTGAGATACCTGTAATCCATGACCATATGCTTTTTGCCATCCTTTTTGGGTATGAAGAACACAGGAGAGGTTTGATCCGATTTGGAAGGTCAGATATATCCTTTTGCTAGCTTCTTTTCTATAAATACACAGACTTCTTCTAATTCCATATCTGACAAGGCAATGATGTGACCCTTCTTTTTAATGAAGCTGGGCTTCAGCTCAATGGTGTGATCCCATGGTTTCCTGGTGGGCATACGATGGGATTCTTGCTCAGAGAATATGTCCAAAAAGTCCCAGTACTCTTTGGGAACCTCAGTTTTCAATTTTTCCTCTTTTTCGGCTGAAATCAACTGAAGTTCCATAATAGAATTAGCATGGCATCTATCCGTGCATTGGGAGAATGTAATTTCCTTGTCAACCCAGTTGACATCAGGATTGTGGCAAGCTAACCAATCATAGCCAATTATCAGATCTTGGTTTCCCAGATACGATATGAAAGCATCGATTGCTTCTGCATGGGGTGAAATGAGACCTATCTGAGGCCAAGTGGAATAATGCAAACACCAGGGTGGAACAAAGAACTGGCTATGACGCCCAGCAACATTGTATGAATAAGAGGGAACACGTGGAATGGATACTGTGGACAAAGATGGTGAGGAGAAGTGAGCACTAGATATCCCACAATCAGGCCTGAGGTAAATCCCAGATATGTCCAAGTGAGCTAGACTGGGAATCCAGTCATTGCTACACCCAGGGCTTATATAGACATGAGGGTATACTATGAATACATGTGAATATACCTATATAATATAGTATAGCTAGGTAATAATACAGAATAGGTGATATGCGTCCATATAAGTACAGAGTGAAGGGAGTCCATTGGGACGTGTGGGAGTCGCTGCATGAATGAGGGTATAGTAGAGGGAAGGGCAGAAGCACCTGTCAACCTTGAATGGATGACTTGTATGGCATGGGAAGTAACACAGAAGGATCAGAGATGCAATCGAAGATGCGATCTGCAATGTGATCTGAGATGTGGAAGCAGGGATTCCGTGTGGCTGTGCAGTGGCATGGGAATGCGCCCTAGACCCTAGTATTACATAAGCGGAGGTTGTATCATATGGATGCACTGTGACTTGTAGATTATTAGAGTTGTATTGTAGCAAGAAAAATAGGGAAAATTAGAGGAAAAATAGGGCGTTTTGTAACACTACCCCCCCTTAGGTCTCAACTTCCAGGCAAGAGAAGCAGGAGGTTGATGAAATGGTAAAGTTTTCATACAGCCAGAAAAGGGAGTGGAATTCCATCAAAGAAACGCCATGAACTTGACGTGGGGCAGAGGTGTGTTTTGTGTGGAAGTCCTGAATAGCTTCTGCTGTGTTCTCCAGGTTGCACTCTGATTCCCATGTATGGTTGATTTCATCCCAACCTTTCCAGTGCACGAGATACTCCAGCTTACCACATTTGAGACATGAATCCACAATGAAGTCCACCTCATATTCAACAAGACAATCCTCTGTGACTATGATAGGATCTGGCTGAATGACTGTTTGGCTGTTGAGAGGTGCATTGTATGGTTTGACCCAGGATACATTTACCACCAGGTGAATCTTCATTGAAGTGGGCAAGCGCAGTTCGACTATGTTAGAGAGTATACAAGTGATCGGATAGGGGCCAAGCCATTTAGGGGATAGCTTGGGGGATGGGAACAGGAGTGACAGATTTTTGGTGGAGAGCCAGACTTGCTGCCCAGCTTGGTATTCAGGGTGTTTGGACCGGAAGGTATTGGCTGAACATTCCATGCGAGTTTGTGTGGCTTCAAGCACAGCTTGAGTTTCTTTGTGGGTACAGGCAAGGTTGGAGCCAAACTGATGGGAAGAAGCAGGGTTCTCGAATCCCATGTGAGGGGCATAATTCTGGGTGACAGCGAAAGGAATGGTGTCCATTGCTGCTGTGAGGGAATTGTTGTGCTGAAACTGGGCTAGTTTGAGCCAGTCTGCCCACTCATGTTGCTTCTTTGTGACATAGATGTGAAGGTACTGCTCCAAGTCATGATTAATTCGTTCAGTTTGACCGTCCGTCTGCGGGTGGAAGGCCATTGAGAGCTTTTGTTGAATGCTGAGCACCTTGCAAAGTTCTCAGGTGAATTCCAAGGTGAACTGTGGTCCTCAGTCAGAAACAACTGTGGTGGGGAGTCCATGGTTGCACCACATGTGATCCCTAAATAACCATGCCATATCTAACAATGAGAAGGTCTTTGTACATGGGATAAACATGACTTCCTTGGAGAATCAATCTATGACTACCATAATAGCAGTAAAGCCATTGGACAGGGGTAGATCGGTAATGAAGTTGACAGAAATATCCTGCCAGGGGTGCTTCATGATCGGCAGGGGAAGTAATTTACCAGCCAGCCATTGGTTTCCTATTTTAGCTGTGGCACAGCCATGGCATGAATTAATGAATGTGTGAACCTTCTTAGCTATTCTGGGCCAGCTATTGTAACAAGCCCAAGGAGGAACTCATTAAGGGCAAGGTGAACCTCTAACCCTAACCCCAAGCGCATGGCATTGGAGGGCCACCCGATGACGTGCTAACCACGATCTAATGATGAGGAGGCTGGGTATGACGTCCGGCAATGGTGTACGAAGTGAGAGGAATGAAAGGATAGTCTGTATGAGCATCTCTCACTGGAGGAGGATATGATAGCAGCTAAGGCCATCTCTCTTGAACCCAGGTAATGCACAGGTTGACAAGACTGGGGGGCAACCCAGTCTGTCTCACCATGCCCTATATATATGCAGAGAGGCCAGCGCACAGACCATGCTATGCTGTACCCCTTATAGTAATAGTACATGAGAGAGCGTGGTGACGTAGAGGGCTAGACTATGATGTAATGGTCTAGACCCTATGACATCATAAGTATGGTAAAGGTCCGTAAGTACGTATGGTCACATGACTAGGTCATGTGCCAGGGACGGGAATGGGAATCACATGACAGGATCGGGTGCAGACCGATCATGTGAGCTATAGTACAGGAAATACGGTGAAGTCCAATGTACGAGTAGAGTCCAATAATGTAGCAAAAGTGATGTACTAGCTAGGCTAACCCTAGACTAGGATAAAGTTAGGTTAATGGGGAGGGTCTCACAACAGCTATAGTATTGTTGGATCGATGCCAGCATACATGATCAGCCCGGGTGTCTGGCAATTGGAGATTCATGATAAAGCTTTATTATTTCTGATTGCAGATCAGGTGGGATGAATACTTGTTTCTTGGCATTGATGTAACAGCCAAGGGTAGAGTCAAGATTATAGCCTTTGTGATCTCCATCGAACTTGAAAGAATGTTCGACAATCTTGTTGAAGACTTTGGGAGTAAGAATAGCCTGCTTAGTGAAGAGAGCAGGGGGGAGAACTGTAATGTTCTTGTTGATCTCTTCCACTGCTTTTCCATGGTCAGGACAGCAGGACAATGCATCCGCACAACCATTAGTGGGTCCTGGTTTGTACACTATGGTGTAGTTGTACTCCATCAGGTGTTATGAACTCATTTTCCTTAAACTAACTACACCACTTGTACACTCATAACATACACTTTTTCTTTCTCTTCATTTTGTCACAACTAGGTCATGTGACTTCCCCCTATCTTTCCTTTCTCATGATCACATGACTAGACCTAGACTCCTATGACATCAGATCATGTGACTGGTCTAGACCATGACATCATAGATAAGAGTCTATTCTGCTATTGGCTGTACCTTTCCTTATCTATCATATCATGTCCCATGATATATTAGTCATGTATTAGTAATAGTTTTGGCATGTCATATCCATCATTCCACTCCTAATCGTGCCTCCTCCACCCATCCTCCGACCTTCTCCGGTCATCTCCAGCCTCCCTCGCATGTCCTCCACCCATCATCATTATTCCTCCCTTAGAGTTACACCCTGGAGTTCGTACCTCCACTCGGATTAACCTTGGTTTTACCTCGGCCATCATCGGACTTACTATATATCATCTGTATCATTGTCCCTCTTACATGTTTCATCTGTTACTTGACATTTGACATCTGTCGTTTGTATCCCTAACACTCCTACATGTTTCAGTCACACTTGACATCTGTCCTCCTTATTCCGTACCTTACTCCGTCTGTACTTAAGGACTGCGCCTCCCATGTATATTCCTTAGTACGAATATCGAACAAGCCAATCTCCCCTCATGTCCGATTCCCTCCTACATCTCCTACCCTCTATTCCTACGAAGTCCGAGGACCTGGACCTATACAAGGGCGTGACACATAAGTCCTGCGCTAATGTCCTCCTAAGTTCTCCTACTCCGTCTCCTCCGTTTTGGACCTCCAGACCTCCCCCGCCACTTATCCCTTTGTCCCTCTAGATCTCCAGTCAGACTTGCTGGACATCATTCGGAAACGAGCTCGGAGATCACGGAGTTTTAACAGTATATTCATACTCACACTTGTATAGGTTTCAATCATGTCCTACCGAACCCTCACTCTCCAATGAGACAGCATGCTACAGTCTGCCTTTGGTAGTTCCCATGGCATCCCCGGCGAGTTTATCAGCCTTTCCATCAGGCCCAGTGACTCTGCCTCTGGATATCGCCCAAATCAAAGCCTCTTATCTCCCTTGATGCCCCTCCCTGCTAATTATGCGTCCCCTGCTGGACCCTGTATCTGGGAATTAGCAGATGATGAAGATGCAGACCCCGGCAGTCCCAGTGGTCCTTCCGATCCCAGACCCGGAGATAATGGCGGAGATGGTGACGATTCTTCCTCTAGTTCTTCTTCTAATCTCCCAGATGATATCAATGAAGATCCCTGGCATCATCCTGATGATGCCTCCGACATGCCAAACAAGGTCCCGCTGGCCTTTGAACCGTTCACTCAGCTTGCTGAAGTGATATGGAACATGACCAAGCAGGCCTTGTGCCAGAAAAAGACTTCCGATATTCCGAAGACCAAGGTCCACGAACCTGACCTGTTCGACGGAACTGATCCTAGGAAACTCCGTTCCTTTGTTGTTCAATGCGAGCTAAACTTTCAGGCCAATCCAAAGCCCTTCAAGAAGGAATGCGCGAAGGTGACCTTCGCTCAGTCGTACCTTAAGGGTGTTGCCCTGGAGTACTTTGAACCGGACCTCCTCGGAGATGAACCTCCGGACGTCTGCCCATTATGGATGAACAACTGGAAAACATTTCTCTTCGAATTACAAACTAACTTTGGACCTCATGACCCAGTAGCTGACGCGGAAGCTCACCTCGAGCGACTGCAGATGCGAGACACTCAATGAATTTCTAGATATATTGTTGAATGGAACCGCCTTGCATCCCAAGTTCGTGGATGGGGACCCGGTGCACTCCGCCAGAGTTTTTACAATGGGCTTCCGGACCGCATCAAAGACAAACTGTCACGGCAGGGCAAACCTGACAACATCTCCGATCTCCGCACGCTCGCCCAGCAAATCGACCATTGGTACTGGGAGCACAGGGAGGAGATCAATCATGCTAACAAGGCCTCCGGTTCCAACCCCAGCACTCAGAACATCAAGACACCCAATGCCACTGTGTCCAATTCCACTGCGAGCAAACCTAAGGATGATAAGTTCAAGGGCAGCTCCTCTTCCGGTCCAAGCACTTCTGGCTCGTCCGGAAACAATGGTAACAAAAAGGGTAACACTGATTTCTCCATTTCTGCGAAACTTGGCAAAGATGGCAAACTCCTCCTGGAGGAACGCCAATGCCGGCTGAAGTTTAAACTCTGCCTTTTCTGCAGAGAAGCCGGACATTCTGCTAAGGATTGCCCCAAGTCAACCTCTAGGGCTGCGAAGGCTCGTGCTGCTGCTGCTGCCGTGGCACCTACCACCTCCGGCTCCACCTCCTTCGAGGCGAAAAAATAGGGAGCGACTCCTATGACTCCGCACGGGCTGGGAGTCACGTTGTACCTGACCGTGCTCTGACGGAGTTACATCTCAACGCGTCCACTCTTTCCAATCCGAACTCTCTTTGTCCTTTAGTTTCTATTCCTCAGTTTTCCTTGTCTTCTATACCCTCTCTCGTAGATTCGGGTTCTACTCATTGCTTCATTGATTCCTCGTTTATCAAGAAACATAAAATACCTACCACCTCCGTAACTCCTATTTCTCTCCATCTCTTCAACGGAACCTCCTCTACCTCCATTACCTCTGCTGTCGAGCTTTCGCTTTCCTTCCCCTCTGGTGTAACCACCTCCGAGACATTTTTTGTCACCTCCTTGGATTCCTCATGTTCGTTGGTTTTAGGACACAGCTGGCTGACCTGCTACAATCTGTCGATTGACTGGGTATCTAGCAGCATCTCGTTCGAAGCCCCCACAAAGGGAATGCCAAGCCCGACGTCACCCTCCGCACCTCCTGAGCCCCCGCCTCCTTCTCCTTCGCCTCCTCCTCCGGAGCGCACTCCCATTTTGCCTAGAGCCCCCAGACTTACTTGTCCTCCCATCTCCTTTATCAATGCCACTGCATTCATGCACGCGTGCAAGATGGAAGGCTCTGTCCAATTCGCCCTTCAACTCCAGTCTCCTGACGAGGCCAAGGCTCATTCCGCCTCCATCTCCAACGATCCTGAGGATATCGATCTCTCCGGAGTCCCCTCCGAGTATCATGACTTCTCTGACGTCTTCAGTAAAAAGCGGGTGGATACCCTTGCCCCTCATCGCCCTTTCGACCTCAAAATCGACTTGAAAGAAGGCGCTACTCCTCTGATAGGAAAGTTGTATTTGCTCTCCCCCACAGAACAGCAAATCCTCCGTGACTTCATTGAGGAGCATCTCAACATCGGCTTCATCCGCCCTTCTAATTCCCCCCACACCGCTCCGATGCTCTTCATGAAGAAAAAAGATGGCTCTCTCCACCTTTGTGTGGATTTCCGAGGCCTCAACAAGATCACCAAAAAAGACCGCTATCCACTCCTGTGGACCACGGACCTACTCGACACTCCAAGCAGAGCCAAGGTCTACATCAAACTCGACCTCCGGCATGCGTACCATTTGGTCCGCATCGCTGAGGGCGACGAATGGAAGACTACCTTCCGGACCCGCTATGGATCATATGAATGGTTGGTTATGCCTTTTGGACTAACTAACTCCCCCGCAGCTTTCCAGAGATTTGTCAACAGCATCTTTGCAGATATGCTGGATGTCTGTGTTGTGGTCTATCTCGACGAC